>JABUQX010096052.1:0-20000 GCA_015478945.1 Trachelipus rathkii | reverse complement strand
GCCTCTCGTCTTAATCTTTCGATTCCATTCTCGCTGATCTGGATAGAATTCGGGGTTGGGGTCCGTCGCAACCTTGGTGAAAAATTTAATTCTTAAGAAACCCAATTCTACAAATTCCCTCTCTAAGACACCTCTAACTTTCCCTATCTCTTTCCGACGGTTTCTCTCGTCTCTCCTTGTTGACAATATAAAACATCCTGGCCTTAACATTAAACAAAAAAAATGTCTGGAAACCCACGATCACAATGGTTGAAAGGGCGGCCTCAAAGAAACTGGAGTTCTGTTTAACTGCGAGACTTTTTTCCTTCTTCACAGTTACTCCAGTTATTTAAGAAGGGTCTCATCCGCCCTTGTATGGAGTACTGCCTCTCATATTGGCGGGGGCTCAGTTTCACCCGCTTTTGATAGGGTTTCGACGATCAAAAGGCCTAAAAGATTATAAAACTGTCCTGTACTTTCTAGTTCACTTGACCCTCTATCTTTTGCGGCGCAGATGTGGTGCTCTTGATCATCTTTTTCTATAGTACCGTAGCGGCAGGGGCTCGAGGGAGCTTTCCACTCGCCGTGCCGCCTCCTTTTTAAGACGCGCCTCGCACACAAAGGTGCGTGTCGGCACATCGAGTTTGTGTTGATGTTTGAGCAACTCCAGACTAGTTCGCTGCGGTGCCTTCTTCTTTCCTGGCCACCTGTGTTCTGTGGAATTCTCTTCCATCTTCTGTTGTTTGCCTACTCAATTTAATGCTCCCTCACTTAAAGGGCCCGCGTCTGTGGCTCATGCTGCGTATTTGCGTTAGTTAAATTTTTGTAGAGTAACACACCCCCTCCTTGAATAGGGCTTTGCCCGTGACCGGTGGTGTTGATAACTGTAAAAAAAAAAAAAAAAAAACAAAAAAACCCATACCTATTGGGAGGGGGAGAGTGAATAATGTTGGTTGTAGAATTTGCTGGTGAGGAGGTGGAGGGATTTTAGTCTGTGCGGTAGGGGTTGGAGAGGAATTTGTGACATGGGTGGGTGGCATTTAGGGGTTTTTCATGGTAGAATTGTGAGGTCTTCCACCATCTCCAAGTGCGGTGGAGATAGTGAGACAGAGGTCTCGTACATGTAAAATGTTGGATGGGTGGTTTTGTGCATCCGTGTATGATTCTGAGGGCGTGTTTTTGTGTGATTTAGTAGTTTTTTTGTATAGTTTTGACATATTGCAAGGGAAACATGCGGGGAAGCATAGTTTAAATTTGTTCTTTGAGAGTTGTTTATAGGTGGTTAAGGGTGGGCTTCCTGTCGCTAAAGTTGTTGTTGGGAAAGGCTTCTGAGGGTGGTTTAGTTTCCGTTGGTTGAGGAGGTGATTTGATCGATTTGGGGGAGAACGTCATTTAGTGTTGCAATAAGGTAAGTCCAATATTTTGGGGGTTTTGCTATGTGGAGGGGGTTGTTGTCAGGAAAAACTGTGGGTGGAGTGAAGATTGGTGACGGTCGGTGGTTAGGAGTGTAATGGAGGATTTAAGGGGGATGCGGTCATTCTGTTGGAGAGTAGCCAAGTTTCTAATTGTTGTAAGTATTCTTGGGTATGTTGTTGGCTATATTTACATCTGATGTGGGGAAAGGAGACTGTGTCATGCTGCGGAAAGTAATAAGTTTGGTGGGTAGGGATGGTAGGTCTGCTGTGAAAAGATTGAATAGGAGTGGAGAAGAGAATGGCGCCCTGTGGGACGCCGTTTTGTAATTTAATGGATGGGAAAAAGATTGTTTTGTTGAGGACTTTGGCGAGTAAACACGGATTGGTGAGGAAAGTAGAGAGCCATTTTTTTGCCATTATTTTCTAGGGGGGATTGAAAGATTTTTTGTATAAGAATGTATTCGAATTTCTACACTTTAAAAATGTCAACAAAAAAAAAAAAAAAACAAAAAAAAAAAAAAAAATTGCTGTGAGTATGGATTGTGGAATGGGGATTGGTTGAAGCCATTGATGATGGGTTGGGTGAGGGCTGTAGTTGTAGAATGGTTGCTTTTATATCCGTGTGTTGGATATCTGGGAGGGTGATGAGGGGGAGATTTTGTTTAATAGTTTCTCCAGCAGTTTACTAATAGAGAGAGGAGGAAATTGAGATAGAGGTAGGAGAGTTGGGCTTTTTTTTTGGTTGAGTTTTGATATAAATGCTTGTTTCCAGATTGAGGTATTAGTTGAGTGCCAGGATTTGTTGAAGATCTCTGTGATAAGGTGAATTGCTTTTTCACCGAGGTGTTTTAATTAGAAATTGAGTCTGGACCTGTTGCTGGGGAAGAATTTTTGAGGTTTTTGATAGTTTCTGATATCCTGTTGTTGTACAAGGGGGTGGGTTGTGGTCTGAGGGAAGTGTTCTGAGTTTTTTTTATTTCCTATTCTATTGGGTTGAGGTGGTTACGAACTATGTTGAGCAAAATGTTTGCGAACGGTCTGATGTTTGTTTTAGAAGGAGGGAGTTATCAGTAAGGATGGGGCATTTCGTGGGAGGAGGGGGTTGTTTCGGGAGTTATTTAATTTTTTTGATGACTTGCCAGGTTTTCCTATTGTTGTTTTGGGGAAGAGGGAGTTTGTAGGTATTCTAAAAACTTATTGTGGTGTTGTGATTATGAGGTTGAGATTTGTGTATTTTAGGTTGTTAATTGGTTAGTGGAAGGTGGGTATATGGAATGAGTTTTCGGAGGGAGTTTCTTCGTTTAATGAGTTGGCTGATTTTGGGGAGTTTGGGGGTTATAGGTTTTCTGTGCCTTTGGGTATGTAGAGGTGGCTGATTTGAAATTGTGTTATTAGTATGAGCAATGAGGATGGCAAGATGTTGTGTCGTGGATTGGAGGCGTGGGGTTAATAATGGTTTCGATATGGTTAGTGAATGCTGCAATTAGCTTTTTGTAATAGGTATGGCGTAATCTTTTTTGGGGGGTTTGATGGGGGGAGGTTAGAGAAATAAGGATGGGGAGGTGGTCTGAGTGTAAGTCGGTAGGGGTGTCCAGTTAGTCGTTGATGTAAGGAGGGAACAGAATCTGACGCTGGGAGGTAGGGATTGGTTTAATTGGGGTGGAATTCGGTGGGGAGGTTTTGAATTGAGGATATTAAGGGATTTTAGTTCGTTGGATAAGGTTGCCGCGGGGGTCAGAGGGGTAGTCCTTATACCAGGGCCAGTAGGTGGTGGCTTAAAATGCCCCGAGTATAGATTTGGAAAATGTGCGTATAATATTGATAGGGGTGAGGTTGTTTGGGGCAGATTTGGAAGATAGGGGGATGGCGAATATAGATAGTATTGATGATGTTGTAGGTCGTCTTGTCAGGAGGATTGGATAGCAAATGGGATTTTCATTAATGCGTCAGGGAATAGTGTGGAGGTGTTAGGGGTTGTGTTGTGGTAAGGGATTGTTGTTAGGAATGGTAGTGTTAAGAGGGAGTAGTTGAGGAGGTTGGGAAGGGGGTGTAATTGCGCGTTAACCATTTAGAACGGGGGAGGAGGTGTTTTGGTAAGGAGGCTTCTGCAGGATGGCTATTATGGATGTTATGTTTTTTAGGAAATGATTGATTCTATGATTTAGGGGAGTAAACCGTTATCTAAATTAGTAGTATATTGAGTTTTTGGAGGGAGAGGATTTTGGGTAATAGTGGGGGGGTTACAGATTGTGCAGGTGAAGCCCGTATTATTTCCGGGGAGGGTTCGAATGGAAGCAGGTCAGGCGTGTACCATTTACGCAATTTAGCACATGAGTGCTGGTTTTAATCTAACTTCTTGTGAGTATAGATGGCAATATATTCTGGCGGGACCTGGATTTCTCTCGACATCTCCCGACCGGAGGAGAAGCAGTCTCCCCACCGAGAAAGAAGAGAGAGATACAAGAGGCAGACTTGAGGCATAGTTGAATGAGTGGGGGTGAAGGTAACAGTAAAGTAAAACAATATACGACCTGTGGGCCCGGCGTCAGCTTGGCTCCTATTGGCAGTGACCCTCCTGGTTGAGGGGGGAAAGTGAGAGATCTTGCTGTCCCCCCGAGGCAGAAGTTCCATCCTTTTGGAGGAGTCCCACTCCGGGATGAGGCAGACGGTCATACCACGTGTAGGTGTCTCTCTTCATAACCTATATATTGTGGAGAGGTACTCTCTGTGGAAGTGGAAAGAACATCTATACAGAGCGAACTACAGAGTTAAACTGCGAGTGCCGAACACACCCTAGTTTTAATTGTTTGGGAGTTTATCGTGCCTAAATTAAACCACGCTTCCAAGCCGCCGATTTATCACTTTTCAAAATCGCAACAGCATGGTAGCTTCCTTCTTCGGAATTTATGTGCAAAATACATATACAAGAATTCAATTTTATTTTTACTTATTTGTTCAAATTAATCTGACTTTTAAAATAAATAAACCCAATAAGAATCGGTCCAACCCGCTTTTGTAAAATAGGATTAAGGAAATAAAGAAGAAAACTCGCAGCAATTCTCACTCATCCTTATCTAGAAGCGGTCATTACTACCTAACCTCAATGACCAGCTTTACATGGTGACCTTTGAAGCTTGAAGATTGGCTCCACGGACGAGAGCCAGAACACCCGCCACAAGACCAAGAAAATCCTCCAGATCCATTTTGTCGCAGACATACATACTAAAAAAGAAAACATTTATTTTTTATTGTTTTTTTTTAACGGGTAGATTTACCCACTTGTTGTGTTTGCGTTCTCTCTCTCTTCTTAACAGCCGCCACAAGTTGCAGCGGCAGCAGCCACCAGCCTCTTCCTGCATCAAATCACTCAAGCCCTTCGTAACAGCCTCAAAAGAAGTCGCAGCGGCAGGAGCCACCGGCCTGTTCCGGAACCAAATCCCCAGCAGTTGGACCCCTACCTTGGTCAAGTTCTGTATTCTATACAGACCACGTAACTTATTATTATTATTTTATTATTTATTATTATTATTATTATTATTATTATTATTATTATTATTATTATTATTATTATTATTATTATTATTATTATTATTATTATTATTATTATTATTATTAATATATATTATTATTATTATTATTTTATCAACACTTATACATATGCAGCATTCATTTCTTTATGTTATTTACTTGTTTATTATTATTATATTATTATTATTATTATTATTACTATTATTATTATTATTATTATTTAATCATTTATCTTTATATTTAATTACTGCTATTCTATTATTCATTATTATTCGCCCTTGTTGTGGTATCCCTAACAAGGTATAGCCACACCTTGTGTGCTGTGGATGACCCTCGCACACTCACTCAAATAAATAAAAAAAAAAATATTTTTTATGTATTTATTTTTCGTATACCTATATATAATTATAATATATATATATTATATATATATACTATATATATAAACTATAATATATTAATATATTATATATATATATATATATATATAATATATATTATATTATATTAATAATAATGTATTACTTGGCGATTCATATCGCAATAGCTCATTTAATCCTTGTCTACCCTAAGGTTGTAATCTTTGATTTTTCCACCCTCGGTCCGTTATTAGTGCCTCCGCTCGCTCCACATCTTATTTAATTTCTTTTTCTTTCCTTCGCTCTGCCAACTTCTACGCCTTTCATCATGTCTACTCCCTCGCGAGCATTCCATTTGCAACCTTTCTTCGTAAACAATCCCGAGCTTTGGTTTGAACTTGCCGAATCAGTTCTTCTGACCATCGAAGACGAGAAGGAGAAATATTCGAGAGTTGTGAATGCTCTACCAGAATCTTGCCTCCTCAAAATCAGGGATGGCCTGGCAACAACTAAAAACTCTACAACCCCTTACAACACGCTCAAAACCCTTATTATCGACCGCTTGGCTCCCACCAGAAGGAACAATTGGAAACTGCTGCTGAAGGCATCTCATCTTGAGCGACCATTAAAACCCTCGGAATTGATGGTAGGGATGCTGGGTTTGTGGCGGCACTTCATCTACACGGGAAGAGAAAAAATATGTTCCACCTCTCCTCCAGAAGAAATGCCTGCTCGACATCCAGCGTACTGCCAATTAATAACACCCAAGTTTGTCCCCACTCGAGTTTGCCGCTACAGCAGACAGAATTTTGCGCCCCCGATGGAGCCTTTGGTCCCCACCGCCTACGCCGTTTCCTCCGTTTCTCCTACCTCTTCAACTCTCGCACCTCCTCAACCATTACAACTCACGCCCAACACATTCCCCAATACTCTACCAACGCCTCCGTCCCTTTTGATTCCTCAACGCCTTCATGCCTCCTATCAGCTCAACTCCTTATTCTTCACCCCACCCCAACCTTGCCTACTCTACACGCTTTCGCGAGTTACAAACTCCTCCGTCGGCAGTCTGGATTACCCGGGTTTCGGTCTCGAAACTGGCATGGCCGATATATAAAACGGCCCTTCTCTCCCTTACAGCGGAATTAATAATAACACTTTTCGCTCTCGTGATCCCACTCCTTCCAACTTTTCTTCTCGCGGTCCTCGTTTCACCTTCTGCTTCTTCCTCACGCCAAGCGCCAGTTAATTTCCCAATGGTATTATTATCAATCATCAAACTTTCGGCAATTTTGTCAAGAAGTGTGCTTCTCCCTGGGCTCTCTATCAGGTAAATTCCACGGCCATCCCGTCGTAGGAGCGACGGGAGATGCTTCTTCTTCTTTTCTTCTTCTCCTCACTACATGCACAGGGATTTCTTTCGTATTCACGATGGCCTTAAAACTTGCCTTCTTGAATCGATTCTGGGGCCAGCCTTGCTTTGGTTCCCAGGGACCCTTTCCAGGACTCTGTTATTCCTCTTTCTGGTCGTCAACTTTTCGCTGCTAATGGCTCTTCCATCCCGGTATATGGAGAGCGTTTATGCACGTTGGATCTTTTTCTCCGCCGCAAGTTCCATGGGTTTTTCTCGTTGCTGAAGTGACGCAGCCCATCCTCGGTGCCGATTTCCTCTCACATTTTAATCTTATGGTTGACCTTTGCAATCAACGTCTGGTGGGCGGCAGCACTTCTCTTTATACTCCCGGTGCTATTATTGCTTCTGCTCTAAAGGGTGTTTCTGCTATCGATCCTCCAACTTCTTCAGTAGTCTCTCCCTTTCTGACCCTCCTGCAGAAAGGATTTCCTTCTTTATTGCATCCCTGCTCTTCCGATACCCCTCTTAAGCATTCTGTTGAACATCATATCGAAACTACTGGCCCACCCACCTTTGCTCGAGCTCGCCGCCTCCCACCTGATAAGCTCAAGGCCGCCAAGGCCGAGTTTGATCACATGTTGCAACTTGGCATTGTGCGCCCTTCCGAGTTGTTGGTCTTCTCCACTACACATGGTTCCTAAAGGCACTACGGGGGATTGGAGACCCTGTGGGGATTTAGGGCTTTGAATTCTGCCACGACTCCAGATAGATACCCCGTGCCACACATCCAATCATTTACCTCCCACCTGGCCGGCAACACTATATTCTCCTCTTTGGATTTAATTCGGGCCTATCATCAGATACCCGTGGCTTCGGAGTATGGTTGCCAAGGACACCGGTGCGGTGCGGTGCGTGGCGCCTCTTTTGAGCTATACGAGAATGCGCATTCGGGCTGAATAAATGCAGGCCAATCTTGCCAGAGGTTCATTGATTCTATCCTCCGTTGTTGGTCTGCCTTTTGCTTTGAGGCATATTTAGAGATCTTTTAGTCGCTTCCTCTCTCCTGAAGAACATATGATCCACTACAGTGCCCGTTTTCGATTAGGTTGGACGATGCGGGAATTCGTCTCAACCCTACCAAGTGCGTATTCGGTGCGTCTTCTCTTTACTTTCTAGTCACACAAGTCTCGGCTGAGGGTATGTGCCTCTTGTAGACTCGTGTCCGCCGCTTCCGCGCTTTCCTCTCCCCAAAAATCAAAAGCGAAGCTCCGTCAATATCTGGGAATGACAACTTCACCAGATTTCTGAAATCAGCGGCAGCCCTCCTAGGCCCGCTTACAGCACTCATTCGTCCTAAGCAGCGAGGCAGCACCACTAAAGTCGACTGGTCTCCGGCAGCAGAGTCTGCCTTTGAGGCTTCCAAAGAAGCCCTCGCCTCCACCACTCTTTTAGTTCATCCCCACGATACCGCACCAGCGAGGGTGCAGGTAGATGCCTCCGATTTCGCTGTTGGTGCGGTGCTTCAGCAGTTCCAAAAGGGCGAATGGTGCCCATTTGCCTTCTTTTCACGCAAGCTGCAACCCGCCGAAACAAGGTATAGTGCCTTTGGACGGGAGTTGCTTGCTATGTATCTTGCTGTTCGCCATTTTAGGTACTTTTTGGAAGGACGGGAGTTTCATATCCTGACCGACCACAAAGCGATCACTTTTGCGATGGCTTCACGGCATGAACGTCACTGCCCCGTTGAAGCTCGTTCATCTTGATGATTTGCTTTCCCACGTATTACGACAGACATACTCACATCTCCGGAGTGAGTAATTTCACCGCGGATGCTCTGTTTCTCGGATTGAAATCTAGACGCTCTTTCTCCATTCCTGACATTGATTACGCTGCCATGGCTACGTGCCAGGAGCAAGACAATATCGATCTTCAACAGGACTCTTCTCTACAGCTGCAGTGGCAATCTTCCGGGCATAGAGAAGAGACTCTTGTGCGACACTTCAACAGGCCATCCTCGTCCTTTCGTACCTAATGCTCTTCGAAAGGCAGTCTTCTGAAATCTCCATTCGCTTTCACAACCCTGGCTCGAGGCTTACGCAACCACTGGTAAACGCTCGTTTTGTGTGGCCTTAAAAGTTAACGCCGACGTTAGGGAACTGAGGTCACGCGACCTGTATGCTTGTCAGCGGCTCTAAAGTGCAAAGACATCTAAAGCTCCCATTAGGCAGCTTTCTTGGCGCTCCGTGTCACGGTTTGAGAAGAGTCCAGCATCGACATTGTTGGACCCTCTCCCGCGCTTCCTCATGGCAACGATATTATCCTCACCGGTATTCGATAGGTTCCACTCGTTGGACAGAAGCTATCCCACTCTCTGTTGCTACAGCTGAATCTATTGCTAAAGCTTTCTTGTCCCATTGGATCTTTCGGTTTGGCCATTCCTCTCTCGGTCACGACGGATCAAGGTCGCGTTTTTGAATCCTTCCTTTGGAAAGATTTGATGCGCTTGCTTGGTTCTGGAGAAGATCCATACAACCAGTTTCCACCCTATCTCGAACGGGATTTGTGAAAGGTTCCACCGTCAGCTTAAGGCCTCTCTCATGGCACACCCACAACCAGAACATTGGACGGAAGCTCTCCCTTTGGTTATGCTTGGTATTACGCACTGCCGTTAAGGAAGACCTTCAGTGTTCAGCTTCCGAACTGGTTTATGGCTCTACTCTCCGTCTGCCGGGCGAGTTCTTTTCTCAATCTTTCCCTCCTGCTACTGCTGATCCCACCCTATACCTCACCCGTTTGAAACGTTGTGCCCTCTCCTGGAGACCTACTCCGACCCGCCAGCATAAGGTGCACTCTTACATTCCGAAAGATCTCTCTTCCTGTACCCATGTTTTGGTGAGGCATGACTCCCACCGTTCTCCTCTCCAACCCAAGTACGACGGACCCTTCCCAGTCATACTTCGGAAGGAGAAGTTCTTCAAGGTACAATGTCCCACTCGCACCGAAGTAATATCAATAGATCGTCTCTCAAGCCTGCCTATTTTGAGGCGAATCCTCCTGACGTCCAAGATTCGAACTTGTTTCCAAACCAATTCTGATTCCTTGGATACATCATCTTTCATGTATTGCTGCTACAGATTTCCACCTCGCTTCCATCTCCTCCCACTCTTCTATTCCTTCGATCTGCTCTGAGCTCGCGCCAATCTCCACCACTCCTTTATCCTTTCTTGATCCCAGATCCTCTATCCATTTTCCGCCTCCTCTCTCCCCTCTACCGTCCCCTCCCATTCCAGCCACCTCCTTGCCATGTCCTTTCCACAGAATCGTCGTACCTGCCGATTTTCCACTTCTGCCTCTCGCGTATTCCTCCGCACTCTCTCGTCCACACTCTTGACCTCCAACGACCGAGCTTCCTCGTTCTCGCCCTCGTCCTGGTTTGCAGCCGCCTGCGTCTAGAGACGTATCGAGCAGAGGCCGTCATTTGCGCCGGCCACTCCGCTACCGGGATTAGAGCGCCCATGCCTCAGCTCTGCAGGGGGTACTGTGGAGAGGTACTCTGTGTGGAAGCGGAAAGAACATCTATACAGAGCTGAACTACAGAGTTAAACTGCAGTGCCGAACACACCCTATGTTTAAAATGTGGTTGTAGTTTCGTGGACCTAAACCACGCTTCCAAGCCGCCGATTTATCACTTTTCAAAATCGCAACAGCATGTAGCTTCCTTCTTCGGAATTAGTGCAAAATAATAACAAAATTACAACATTAAAATACCAATACAAGCAATTAAGTGCTAATAAAATAATTAAACCCAAACAAGGGCAGGGGTCCAACCCTTTTTTTGTAAAATAGGATTAAGGAAATAAAGAAGAAAACTCACAGCAATTCTCATTCATCCTTATCTAGAAGCGGTCATTACTACCTAACCTCAATGACCAGCTTTACAATATATATCTAAATATTTAGTTATATATATATATATATTTATTATAATTATTATTAATATCATTATTATTTCAAATTCGTCCATAATTTTAAATATGATATTTTTATATACTTATATATTTTATATATATATATAGTATATATATATATATATATATATATATATATATATTGTCGAGATATTTTATCGATGAGGACACGTGGGTTCAGTATCTGTAAAAATCTTCTGTAGTCTAGGGGATAAATTTTATTAAAACCTTTATAACTTGCTGAATGTTAAGTCCAAGCTTCAATGAGAATTTATCTAAAGATCTGGAAGCTGTACAGGATTGTAAAATAATCAAGATAGGAAACTGAGTTTTACTCTCGCACTCAAGTTTCCGTATAACATGATTCATACACACAGCGAAGATACGCAGAGAAGCAAGAAGCTTTAATTATCATAAATTTCCTTCCTTTTAAATACATATCAGTAAGCTAATCCATTCTTTAGTAATATATCGATATAAATCTATAAAAATTTTCTTGAACTTGTTAAGTATAAAATGCAATTACATCCCTAACATATTATCCGCTAATTAAGTCTGCTCTATCATTATTCAATCAAAAAATTCTATTTTTATATAATAAATAAAATGAGCCGAATTAATAAAAAATAATCTAACTTTTAAACCAAATCAAAGCGAAATCATTAACATTAATTTTCCAAAATTACAAATTTGACTTGTGGATCTCATTATCGCCAAATTATGGCCTTCGCATAAAGCACAGGCAAAGATATAACCTGACACACGCCTCTCCTAAGAAGACAAAGTGACGTGTCATGTTTCGTCTTAAGAAAACGGTCATGGACATCTTTTCCAAAGAAAGAAAATAAAGACTTTCCTTCGGTAATTATACTTGTGCCATGTTTCACCCATGGCGAAGGTTTCCCATTTCCTTGATCTTCGGGGGCGTCCCTCTGTCGGCATCCATTGTGTGTTGTTCTCGGACGTTTCGTACATTGCAGCAGAATCAGCGAGATAGTAAACGTCTTCGTTTCTACGAGGTTTGGTTTTCCAGTTCCAAAAATATCTTCTTCTCCATATCGCTCTTCGACCTTTCCTCTATTGCCAGTTCTCTTGACTAATCATTAAGAACCAAAATATCTGTGCCAGATACAATTTTATCTCTGACTGTATTTGTCTTTTCTTCAAGTTTCCCTACTGAAGCTTTTTCTCCATGAGTAAAAACGTACTGACCATCAAGGAAGAAGTGACAAGGGCGCATTGATCTGGACGTTGGCTGGATAAACACCCCAGCCCGTTGATTTTCAAGAGCGGTGGTTGGATTATCCTCTTCTGCATCACTTAGGACAGCAGCATTATTGTAAGGGCATCCAACCCAGCGTTCTGACAATGTGACTCTCACACTTTGTCCTCCTGACGTCTTTAAGCTTTCATTAAGCTTCTCCTTTTTTTGAGAGTTCTCAATTTTGAATTTATTTTCTCGGCGCATATCAGCTGTTTCAAACTTGATTTCCTCAAATTTTCCATCAGTATTTTCTGAAGAACAAGTTACAGCAATAGACGAAGAACATCTCCTCTCCTTCTTAACCTGAACTTGAGGTTTCTTTTGTATGGGATCCATCAGGCATAAAATCAATCCAAAAATATTGATGAAATAAATCTGAAGTTCCTGAAGTTTAGCCTGGTCATTATCAGGTGCAACTTTGATTACTGCAGTGATTTCATCAATTCCATTTTTCTTTTCAATTTTCTCCTTCTCTATAGCCTGTTGAAGCAAATATCCGTTATCGGATTCTTCTGCCTTAGCTATCAAAACTTCTTTTGCAGATTCTTCCTCCACTGGTGTTAACTGGAACACCCTTCCCTCTAATCTACTATTAACACTCTCAGGCGTCTCCGCTGTCACCTCAGACTGTATTGCCTCTTTAACGCTGGCTTCAAAACAGCCTGAATTTGAGGAGTTTTCTTGATTTTGTAATGGGAGGTTTCCATTCACATTTTCCACTGTCTTACTATTTTCTATAGTAGTTTCAGCTTCATGAGTTGTTTCGACAACGGATGTGTCCTTGCCGATTTCGATTTTAACTTTATTTCCTAACCCTATTGTCTCCGGACCTACCGCGCCTGGGATATTTCCCAATGTTAAGTCATACAATGCATCATTTAAACATATAGCTTCCACGTACCCCGTATAGAATGGAGTCTGAATCCAAATTCTTGCTTCAGTGGCTGTCCTAAGGGTGTTATCTATTAGAAGCATTTTTCTAATCTTGCCTGTGAACTGATGGTCTTTCACAAACTTCTTTTTTGCAATTACACCGCTACACCCTGTATCACGAAGTACGGATACGTCAATGCCATTTATAGAACCATTCGTAACAGGCATGAGGGAATGTCTGACGTTTGAATCATCCTGGCATGAAATGGTTATAACGGGGATTGATTTTTCATCGACATGCAACATGCCGTCCTTTAACATTTTACTCACATCAGCACACCCATCTTCTTCCACAATTTGGCATGCCGCTGCAAAATCTCCTTTGTTAACAGAATTATCAATGGTAACAGTGGCATTGTGTATATCTTTTCTTGGGGCGTGCCATCTTCTTTCCGCCGTCTTGTTATCATGATTAAACTTATCAAAATAGTGCCGGTTTCGTGGAAATCTGGTTTCTATTTTGGGCAGAATAACAAGCATTGTAATCATGGCCGACTTTGTTGCATATTCCGCAAACTTTGGTGTGTTGGCGTTGAGTATTATGGCTTAGTATCTCCTCGTTACTACCAGATGCCACAGAAGGGTTCAAGTCTTCCCTTTCGATACAAAGGTTCCTACCCCTTGCTTGAAGAAACTTATCTGCACGAGAAGCGATGTCATTTAAACTAGAGAGTCCTGTCTCTCTAAGATGAACTGCTAAGTCCTTCGGGCAACAGATGAGAAATTGATCGACCACCATGAGATCGGTTAAACCTTGAAAATCTTGGTTAAAACTTGAGAGCTCGCTCCACCTTGACAGATATGATTTAATCCGATTCAGGAGTTGTAACGGGCCCTCATCCGCTTTAGGTTTGGCTTCCTTAAACTTAGCCCGATAACCATCTTCGATCATATTAAATTGAATAAGAAGTGCTTCTTTTAAGTTAGGAAAATCATTAGCTAAGTTGGGCGGCAACTTGCTATATATTGACAGAGCACGTCCAGTTAGAAGCGCACTGAAATTGAGAGGCCATAAACTGCATTCATAATTAGAAGATGTCGCATAACTCTCGAAACGTAGAATGTAAGCGTCCATTTCATCCTTTGATTCAACGAACGGGGCCATATTCGGTACCTTAACGTTGGTCGATGAGGATACATTGTTTGAATGGACGGAAGATTCAGTCGTATGCGTTCTAATTCGAAGTTCCGCGTACGTTCGGCTTCTTCGAATTGTTTATCTAGTAACGCAGCTTTCCTATCGTCTTCCTCTTTCTTTCTTTCGGCTTCCTCTTTCTTGAGTTGAGCATTTCTTTCAGCTTCCTCTTTCTTGAGTTGAGCATTTATTTCAGCTTGTTCTTTCTTGAGTTGAGCTTCCTCTTTCTTGAGTTGAGCATTTCTTTCAGCTCTTTCTAATTCAGCAATCTTCTCTTCTTTCTTGAGTTGAGCTTCCTCTTTCTTCCTTTCTGCTTCAGCAACCTTCTCTTCTTTGTAAGCTTTCTCTCTTTCTTTAATAAATTCGACAGACTCTTTGCCTTTTAGGCCTAATTCTTTAGCCATCTGACACCAGGATTGATAGTCCATTATTATTATCGACAAAAGGGAGAAGAGACCGTGAAGAATGAGAGGTGAGTATCTAAATTCAGCAAGTGAAGTGAAGAAATACTGTCAAACTATATTCCTTCTCGGACAAGCCACCCAAAAACGTGTCGAAATATTTTATCGATGAGGACACGTGGGTTCAGTATCTGTAAAAATCTTCTGTAGTCTAGGGGATAAATTTTATTAAAACCTTTATAATTTGCTGAATGTTAAGTCCAAGTTTCAATGAGAATTTATCTAAAGATCTGGAAGCTGTACAGGATTGTAAAATAATCAAGATAGAAACTGGAGTTTTACTCGTAATTTGAAAGATATCACAAGTTCGAAGAACGAGAAAGCAAGAAACTCTTATCATAAAATTTCCTCCTTTAAATACTATTCAGTAGTATCCATCATATTAGTAAATTATAAAATCATAATAACTTTTCTTGACTTGTTAAGTATAAAATTAATTACTATCCTAACATATTATCCGCTAATAAATCTGTCTATCATTATCAATCTAAAAAATTCTATTTTTATATAATAAATAAAATTGAGCGAATTATAAAATAATCTAACTTTTAACCAAATAGCGAAATCATTAATAATAATTTTCCAAAATTATAAATTGACTTGTGGATCTCATTATCGCCAAATTATGGCCTTCACATAAAGCACAGGCAAAGGTAACCTGATGTATATATATATTTATATATTTATATATATATATATATATATATATATATATATATATATAGATATCTAGCATATATATTTATATATATATATATATATATATATATATATATAAGAATATTTATATATATATATATATATATATATATATATATATATATATATATATATATATATATATATATATATATATATATATATATATATATATATATATATATATATATATATATATATATATATATCAGGGATTGGGAGTCAAAAAAAAAGAAATCGACTCCCGACTCCGACTCCCAGAGTCGATTCTAAAAACAACCGTCGGAGTCGGGAAGTAAAAAAAAAAACGACTCCTATCGACTCTCAAAACAATTTTGTATAACTTTCACACTAAAAAATTTGGAAAAACTTAATTGAATTTTTATTATAAAAGACGTACATTTTTTTTTTTTTTGACATTTGTTTGTAGACAATTTAAGTTGTTTATTTTTAATTTTTTCTTTTTATTAAAAGGAAAGAAAACTTTTTCCAGCGATATTTTAATATTTTCTATGGTGTATTTTTTTTTTCTGAGTCCGAATACTTTAATATTTTTCTTGAGAAACCAGTAGTTCATCCCCACGCCAAAATAAAAATTCGGCTTAAATGATGCAAATAGAGATATTGACCTTTAGTATATATATATATATATATATATATATATATATATATATATTTATATATATATATATATACCGTATATATATATATATATATATATATATATATATATATATATATATATATATATATATATATATAAAATATATATATATATATATATATTTATATATATATATATATAAATATGTATCAAATTATTATAGCATTTATATATATATATATATATATATATATATATATATAAAGTATATATATATATATATATATATATATATATATATATATATATATATATATATATATATATATATATATATATATATATATATATATATATATATATATATACATATATATATATATATATATATATATATATATATATATATATATATATATATATATATATATATATATATATATATATATATATATATATATATATATATGTTTTGTATCTATATATATATATATATATATATACATTTATGAGTCCAAAGCAGCCCCCCGGGACGAAACGCCAATTCATCGCGACAACGCTTCAACTCTTCAACAACGAATATCCCTCTATTGAAGGTGGTTCTCAAGTCAACTCACTTACTCCCTTCATATTGGTGACCACCGGAGTGACTAGTGCCACTGGAGTGGCACAACGAACACCAGCCAGCATCCCATCTTCTCAAAGTTGTTCACCGTGGTAAGACATTTCGTTGTAGAGTTTGTTTTACCACAATCGTTCAACGCGGCATTACATCAATTCAAGTTTCTTCTGCTGGGCGCTGCTCTGTTCGGTCATCCTGTAACGCCTGTACTGTGCTTCTCACTGCAGGTGCAGACCAACTGCACGTAAGAGTACAGAGTGGTCGAAGCCTTCTCGGTGGCTTTAATGTGTGCACACCTAGCTCTCATCTGACAGCTGACCAACGTCCTTCCAGGTGCGCAGAGTGGAGTGTGCTCGCGGCATTGTCACTGGGGGGAGTTCTGTGGCGTCTGGTGGAAGGGGGCTGCGACCACCACCGATGAGTCCAAAGCAGCCTCCCTGGACGAAACGCCAATTCATCGCGACAACGCTTCAACTCTTCAACAACGAATATCCCTCTATTGAAGGTGGTTCTCAAGTCAACTCACTTACTCCCTTCATAAAATATATATATGGCTGTGATGGAAGGCACCTACTCGCGGTCTAGTGGTCTGTTGGCTACTGCAAGATGTTGGTACTTCTGCCTTGTGGGGGCAGCAAGACCTTCCAATACCCCCCTCCAACTGGAGGGTCACTGAAGAAAGGAGCCAGGCTGGCGCCGGGCCCACAGGTCGTATATTGCTTTGTTTTTCTGTCATCTTTATCTCATTCATTCAACAATGTCTCCAATCTATCTCTTCTATCTGTTTCTTCTTTCTTGGTGAATGGACTGCTTCTCCTTCGGTCCGGTGATGTTGAGAGAAACCCTGTTCCCCTTAGATATTACTGCCCCATCTGTCAACAACAAGTCAGATTAAATAGCATTCAATGTGTAAGTTGCCATAAGTGGATTCACCTGACCTGCTCCCCATTTCAAACTCTCCCCAGAAATAACCCAGGCTTCTCCTGTGCAATTTGCAATCCTCCCACTATTATTCAAAATCCTCCCCCTCCCATAACTAACCCTCTAAAACTCAATATATTACAATTAAATATTAACAGCCTAACCAATAAAGCCATAGAACTCAACCATTTCCTTAAAAAATATAACATCCATATAGCCATCATACAAGAAGCCTCCTCCCCCAAAACACCCCACTCCCCACGTTCTACGGTTATGACGCCACCTACTCCCCCTCCCACCCCCCACAACACTCCCTCTTAACACTGATCCATAACAACATTTCTTACCACAACACAACTTCCGACACCTCCAATTTATTACCAGACGCACTAATAAAATCCCAATCTTGTTCCATCCTCCTGAACAAGGCCACTTATAACATCTTCAATCTCTATATTTGCCACCCCGCCTCTCCAAATCCCCCCCAAACAACCCCACACCCCCACTATCAATATTATCCACATACCCAAATATCATCATCGGAGGCGATTTTAACGCCTACCACACGGCCTGGTATAAAGACTACCCTTCTGACCCCCGAGGCAACCATATCCTTAACAAATTAGAATTCCTAAATATCCTTAATTCCAAAAACCTCCCCACCCGAATCCCTCCTAAAGTTAACCAATCCCCTACTTCCCCAGACGTTACATTCTGCTCCCCTCCTTACACCACTTACTAACCTGGGACACTATTACTGACCTACAATCGGACCACCTTCCTATTCTTATTTCTCTAAACTCCCCCATCAATCCCCCCCAAAAAGACTACTACATACACTAACTACAAAAAAGCAAACTGGCCTGCATATACTAACCATATCGAAACCCATATTAACCCAATACCAATCCACGATACAACATCCCTACACACCTCCATCATTCACTTAAACAATACAATCATTAAATCAGCAAACCTCTATATACCCTGTTACCTTCCGTTTCTTTTTCTTTCATTTGAATATTGCGGATCGACCTCTCACGTGATCAAAATCTCGTTTTCTTTGCTAGAACGACTCCGCCATCTTCCCCTCGCAAAGGATTTGGAATCTCTCTTCTTAAACTTCCAAACTACGTGTTGTTATCAAAGATAATTTGCCAACACATTTTACAAAGTGTTTAGTGAGCACCGCTGACTATTTTGAATGTGTTTTGTGCTCTGAAAATCTTCGGTATAACGTATTCTCTCGAATGTAAACAAGGTGAGTTATTCGTGCGTTATTTTCTAAACCTAATTCTCGTATACCATATTTGATTTCGTGCCACTGTTCGATCTTGTGTTCTGCTGCGTTTTGATATTTAGTGAAAAATATTCAGTGAATTATACTCTTTATTATGCATTACATTTATTTAGATTTAAGTAACTTTTTTATATATTATTGGTTCACATAAGTGAACCTACGCACAAAATTATTAATATTATATAATAGTCTCCCCTTTATAGAAAATGCCAGTTATTAATAGAGAACGGATTTTTTATGCGTAACTTTTACATTTCATATTGTAATCATATTATTATTATTATTATTATTATTATTATTATTATTATTATTATTATTATTATTATTATTATTATTATTATTATTATTATTATTATTATTATTATTATTATTATTATTATTATTATTATTATTATTATTATTATTATTATTATTATTATTATTATTATTATTATTATTATTATTATTATTTCTCACCTTTTCTCACCATCCATCTTGTTAGGTAGATCCTGTCAAGTGTTGCTCCTCCAGAAATCCCTCCAGACGTCCTGGTCTTCAAATAGTGCCGTCCTTTCCACATTCTCCATCGTTTCTCCCCTCGACGTAATTGCTTCTTCCACAGCATCCTTCCATCGTTTTCTTGGTCTTCCCACTGGTCTCGTTCCGATAGGTCTCCAATTAAGTAGTCTTCGGGGGTATGTAAAGTCCTCCATTCTCTGCACATGACCGAACCATCTCAGCTGGTTTCTTTCAATACATTCCATTATTGGGCGGACTCCGAGCTCTTCTCTTATTGCTTCACTTCTAACTCTGTCCCTCAGCGTTACTCCTCTTATTAATCTTAACACTCGCATTTCCGCAGCTTCTATTTTACTCTTCTGCATCGTGTTAAGTACCCAACATTCTGACCCGTATAGTAATATTGGTCGTAGGATGGTTGTGTATATAGTCACTTTTACCTCTACTGGCACTCCTCTCTGCATTATCAATGGGTACAACATTCCCACATTTCTTTGAATATTTTGTTATTCTTTCCCTCAGTTCTGAATCTATCCATCCTTTCTCATTGAATATTACTCCTAGATATTTGAATCTGCTGGTCTCTTTTAGCTGTGTGCTGTCCATCCGTATCTCCGCGTGTTCTCCTTGTCTCGATATCGTCATTATTTCCGTCTTCTCCCTGTTTATTTTCATTCCCCACTCCATCATAACTTCATTCCAAGAATTCACAGCAGCTTGTAGTTCATGTTGTTCCTTTGTCACGACAGCCGCGTCGTCAGCGTATACAAAGGTGTTTTCCCTATCCTATTTATTATTATTATTATTATTATTATTATTATTATTATTATTATTATTATTATTATTATTATTATTATTATTATTATTATTATTATTATTATTTGAAGTGGCGCACGAAAACGCTGTTTCACGATAAATGCGAAAACGGTTAAACACCTAAATCTATTGAACGAAGTAATACCG
>JABUQX010096051.1:0-13239 GCA_015478945.1 Trachelipus rathkii | reverse complement strand
TATATATATATATATATATATATATATATATATATATATATAAAAACGATTTTTGTCTGGCCCCGCAAAAAATGCTCTGGATATCGCCACTATGGTAATGGATGTTATATAAATATATATATTTATATATGTATATATATATATATATATATATATATATATATATATATATATATATATATATATATATATATATATATATATATATATATATATATATATATATATACATATATATATATTTTCTCTCTCGCAGTTGAGATGGAAATGGATTGGGAGAGTAAAAGTTGGGGACTAGCCCAAATCGTCGACAGGGAAAATGATCGACATGCCATTAAAAAAAATTTCAGGTGGTGTCCAAAGCGTCGACAGGAAAATGGTCGACAACATTTTCTCATAAGGTGTCCAAATCGTCGACACATTAAATCGTGAAGCTAGACCCAAATTGTCGACGGGGAAAATGGTGAACAGGTCAAATTGTCTAAATTTGTGAAAAAAAGTTGTCGACCAAAATGCTGTCGACAATATGGACATTTTTTTAAAAAATGTGTTGACCATTTTCCTCTTCATTTTGAACGTGTCGACCATTTGGACAATATTAAATTTTTTCATATATCGATTATGAGATATATTGCTATCGATATATCAAATTTGACATATCAATTTATTTAAAACTAAAGGAATACCATAGGGTATACTTTATAGATATCGATGCCTAGCTTGTTGTCGACTATCTGACCATTACGATTTAATGTGTTAACCTGATTTAATAATAAGGCTAACAGCTTAATTAATTTTCCAGAAAGGTTTGGTATCGATATTCTGTATCGGTAATTTTGAGGTATCGGTACTTGGCATCGGTCAAGCTGAAAAGTATCGGTATCAGTAAAGATTTTAGTTGTCTCTCCATCTCATATATATATACCGGTATATATATATATATATATATATATATATATATATATGATATATAAGAAAGAGTGTATATATATGTATATATATATATATATATATATATATATATATATATATATATATATATATTATGGGTCTTCTTAATTATATGTGAAAGATTATAGCCGAAGTCAAAGTCTTTTGACAATTTACGTTTTGGAACAAAATTGTGCCACAGCGCGCTTAGCAAAAATAGTTTTAAATTATATATATAAATTATATATATATATATATATATATATATATATATATATATATATATATATATATATATATATATATATATATATATATATATATATATGCGCGCACGTGCTCGCGAGCATTTGCAGCATAATGCGAATTAAAGCACACCCATTTATGACAAGCAACAATAAGATTAAATTAAAATTGTTGCATAGTTACTTGTCTCACCTATACTTTGGTACGACCTTTTTGAAATGTTGCATCAATTAAAAATACTTGTAATGAAACGTGTGCCAAAAAGATTCACTTATGCTCTACTGCTATGTCCTTGCCATGCCCTTCGCAAAAAAACACTTCTTACAAATTTGGAGACTTTGAACACAATGTGAAGAGCATAACCCATTTGACCTCGTCCTACTACTAGAACACATTTTACAAACTTTACAAACATTTTTACAAAACAAAAATAGATGCTTGGATAATTTAAACTGTGTGTGTGTGTGTGTTTGTGTGTGTGTGTGTAGGTGTGTGTGTGTGGTAGTGTGTGTGTGTGTGTGTGTGTGTGTGTGTGTGTGTGTGTGTGTGTGTGTGTGTTTGTGTGTGTGTGTAAATTATAATTTGTTAAAGGTCTCCTTCTTAACTCTTTCCCTGACGTTGCACAGATATTTAAATAATGAACCGAGTTCTCCTCCTCATTCATCGCAAATAGAAACAAATTTATTAACCTCTTTTTGTGTCAGAAATAAGATTTATAATCTCACACCATCCAATCTTTCATCAACAACTAAAATAATTTTACAATACGGCAAAACTACTACTATTTTTAATAAACACGTACAGCCGAATGCTTATAACTTACATATACTATATATAATTATATAATGTTTTATTAATAATATAATAACACCAATATATACTATAGAGTATTAATAAGATTTGTTAAGAATACATAATAAATCTACTTATAATTAAATTATATAACTGCCTATATAACTATATATATATATAAATATACTTATAATATACGAAAAATATTACTATTTATATTTAATATAATACATATATATCATATATATATATATATATTTATATATAATATTATTAATTAATTTAGAATAAATAAATATATATATATTATATATATAAAATATATTACTTCAATTAGTAGATTCTATTTCATAGAATCCTTTAGGGTGTGCTAAGGTAGGTAATTCGGAAGAAGTGTTATATGACTTAACCATTCACGAAAAATCTAGCATGGTTTAGAAGGGGGTTTTCAGCCCCTTTAAACCAAAGGAAGAAATTTTTGAAAAAAATTTTCATGACTCGACTGTACAGAGAACGCAGCTTCACCTACTACAATTTAATATTTTAAATTTCTTTCTACCAAAAGATATTAAGTTGAAAATTATGAAGCTCCTGCATCCCAGATTTCAAATAAAATTACTTTAAATAGTACAAAATTTTGGGTAATTGTTGAGATAGCGTAATGTAAAGGCATCGATTTTTTTTAACGATAATCGATTTTCGATAAACTACCCATGCAACGTGCTAAAAAAAAAAAAAAAAAAAAAAAAAAATTACGAAATTTCCAATATATTTTTTTAGGTTAAAATTCGGTTTAAGACACATTAAGTTTAGGTTATTATAAGTTTTGTTAAGCATACAAGTAATTCTGTATCTACTAATAAAATCTTATCATAACCTATAAACTTACTTTAAGGCCTAAAACCAAAAGCATTATATATGGCTACGATGTTTATAAAAAAAGGAAGGAAAATATAAAAAAAAAAAAAAACGGCTATGGGAAAAAATTGATATTCCGTCACATTACGCTAATCTCAACAATTACCAAATATTGTACTGTTAAAATCCGCGAACGCAAAATTTTTTTTTTTTTCCTTTTAAAGTAGTATTTACATGAATAAAATTTAAATTTCTATATATATACATTATATATATAAATATATATATATATATATATAATATATATATATATATATAATTAATATATGTTATAATATAATATATAAATATATATTATATATATTATATATAGATAATAAATAAGATAATAGATATATATATATAATTATTATATATATAATATTATTATATATTAATATATATATATATATTATTATATATATATATATAATTACTATTATAAATATATATTAAATATTTTTATATACATAATTATATTATATATATATTATATATATATATTATATATATATATATATATATAAATATATATATTAATATATAATATATAATATAAAGTCGTAGCCTAATTTTTACGAAATTGTTCAAATTTGTTTAAGCATATCCGTTTAATTTTGCTCTAAATAATGTTGAGAGTGTTGTCGAAATATCTTATGACGTAATTTGAAGTGTCGGTTAACAGAATGCCCATGCAAGTTGCCGACATTAAAATATGAGTGGTCTTTTTATATATTATATTTTCCAAACATAAGAGAAAATCTTGATCATTTATTGAAGATTTTCTCTAATTTTTTTATTTCGTCAGTTCGGATCAGTAAATAAATTAAAATAAAAAAAAAGGCAGAATCATTATCTAAATCTTGGCACATCAGATGTTTTAAAAAAATTTTTCATATAAAAAATGTTATATCCAGATTGTCAATAACATTTTTAGCACTTCGACTGACCCGGAGTGCTAGAAAAATATAAAATATTGCCTCAACTAATTCATAAAATTAAATTACCTTAAAAAATAGAAAAAAAAGCAACAAAGACATCTAAGTTAAATAGGCCGCATAAATATGAATAAGCTCATAAAACTTACAACCAGCTAAAATCTATTTTTAGAAGAAAAAAAAAATTATTTTCTTTATTCGTTTAACTGCAAGTAACCCTACAACACACACAAATACTAAACAAGAATATGGCTTGCGTAGATATTATTGAGTAAATTACGTCCACCACACAATATATTATAAATAATCAAATTGTTTTTTTAATGAAATTTAAGCATTTTTAAAAGAAAAATATTATATAACTTAACAATATAATAAAAACATTATTTCATAAAAAATCTAGTATATAGATTAATATAATATAATATATTTATATATATATAAATTAATATATCATATATATACTAATACTATATTAATATTATAATTATAATACTTATTAATATATAGATATATAAATTAATATATTATATATACTATAATAATAACAATATTAATATAGATATATATATATATATATATATAATTATTACCTATAACTTTCCGCGGTATATATATATTATATACTATATATATAATCTCAGAAGTGTGGGCATACATAAGCGCCAAAATGAAAGCGCTAAAAGCCGCAAAAGCTAAATTTGCTCGCATTTAGGTTAAAAAATACATCTTCTAAGCGTGGCTTTTGACGTTTGCGCGGAAATTTCTTAAAAATGTGCCGCTTTGCATTGCGCTTCTTCAACAAACTTTTTTTAAAAGAGCGCAAAAGCGCAAATTTGCGCTCTATCTAAATAATTGTTCGTTTTTGCGCTCTAACTAAATACTTCTTGTTCGAGCTTATATATATGATATATAGTATATATATTAATATTATATATTTACATTAATTATAATATAATATATATATATATCTATTACTATAAATAATAAATATACTATAGTACCTATATATATATATTACTATATATTATATATATAATATATACTATAATACTATATAATAATAATAATGAATAATGATAGATGATATGATAATGATAGGATGATATAATACTGATATATTTGAACCAAATGATAATTTGGAATAATGATAATGATAATGATAATGATAATGATAATGATAGATAATATATAATAATAATAATAAAATAATTAATGCAATAATTATAATAATATATGAAATAAAAATGAATAATGAATAATAATATATATGTGATAATCAATAATATATAATTAATATTAATAATAAAATTAATAATAATAAACATATAAATAATAATATTAATAATTATAAAATAATAATAATAATAATATATATAATAATAATAATATAATAATAATAATAATAATAATAATAATAATCATATAATAATAATAATGAATAATAATAATAATAAATAATAATAATAATAATAATAATAATTATAAATAATAATAATAATAATAATAATAATAATTAATTAATATATAATATATAATAATAATTAATAATAAAATAATAATAAATAATAATAATTTATTATTATTATTAATATATTATTATATTATGAGTCATTATTAATTATTATTATTATTATAAATTTTATTTATTATTATTATTATGATTAATTATTTTTATTATATATATATATTATAATATTATTTATTTATTAATTTAATTCATTATCATTTTTAATTATATTATGTGCATACAAAACGTATATATTAATATATTATTATTCTATATATTATTAATATATTATTATTATTACAATGTATCATATCTATTATATAGAAAATTGTTTTCTTACATATGATATATTTTTATTATTACTTATAAAATTTATTATTTATTTATGTACCATAACTATTAATACAATCAACTAAGATTATTAGTTAATTGTGATTAGGGATTAAATCTTTTTAGTGCTTTTGTGTTTAAAATTGGCTTAAATACAGATATGAATAAAGTGCTAAAGCGGAAAAAGAATTGCAAACGGTGAAAGTCGTCGTCGAAGTATGTAAAACTCTTTGCAATTTTGAGTGTCGGTCTGTGATATGCGCCTCCCGTATCTTCCATGGAAAAAAAAAAAAAGCAAGCCAAAGCTGACTTGGACACGGTATGGCCCCATCTTATCAAGTACTTTCTTGTCTGTCAAGAGCAAGAAGCGAGGTAATATGTCGGGCAACGTAGGTGATGGTCTGCACAAGGGAAAGATTGAAGCTATTATACCCTCTGCCTTCCTCCAATGTTTAAAAAAAAAAAAAAAAGACCTATCAGGCTTTTACAATGGTACTGCCCTTACTTTTACCCTTTTCCTTTTAGAGTCCTTCAATGGCTGTGGTACTGCAATTGAAGGAGAGCAAAGCGTCACCCACTTCGGCCGGCAGCCCTGCTCAACAGACATGAGACCCCCCAGCAAAAAGGCGTCAAACCACTCATCTTCAGTCTAGTCGAAAAAATATTAACAGAAGAGACTGTTGAGGATTCTATCAACACGTAAGTTGTTTTATTTTAACTACAGGTATAACTATAAATTAAGTTCACAATTAACCAGAAAAAAACTAAGCAGGAATTACATCCATACGAAAAATAGTTCCTCGAATAAAAATACCAAGTTTCATTTGTCTGTTAATTCATTCTCATCTAAATATTTTTGCCTTCTAGATTTCTGCGCTAATGACATTTGCAATATAACATTGGGAGGTCTGAGTTCTTTGTTCGAAATTCCTTGTCCTACCTGAACTCTGATTTCCACCAACCCTCCAGAAGAAAAGTGATGAGGGGTCTTGATGTCATATGCATATGAATAATAGGAAGGGCTGATTTAACCAACATTTATAAGGTCAGTTATTGGCCACAACCTGCAGACAGCTGGACTGGGAGCAACAAACAGGAGTTTTCAGGGGATGACGGTTCACTGGATTTATTTGAATACTTTGTAGAGAGTTATCTGTTTCTTCAGACCAGCACAGTCCTTAGCCAAACAATATTACGGATATTCATAAAAAAATTTGACATTGAGCATAAGGTCAGTAAAAATCAATATGAAATAATAACGTAATGCGGAAAAAATTTTTAACTCCAAATGAATAAGGAAACAACTAAATTAAAAAATTTATCTTCAGGTTGCCTGAATTACAACAGGTAATGATGCAAATTTCTGTGCAGCCTTTCGGGTATATGCTCATGCAGAAACGGGTGACGAAGAGGAAGAAGAACAACAGGCACCGATTGCAGAGATAGTGGTTGCGCTTGAAGAGATGGAGCAAATTAGTGACACAGAGGTTCGGCAGACAAAATCTCTCCAGCTAGAAAATCTGCTTAAAGAACATGATGCACTTGAGCCTACTGAATCGCCTTGCAAAATTTCAACACACAGTTAAACATCTTGGCTAAACTGAAGGATGTTTCAAATGTTCCTCGCTGTTTCTCTGGTACCAAGATCCATTTAAATAAGACACTTACCAAAGCACGGGAAATTGTGGAATGCCCCAAAACAGGAAACTACAACTGAATCTGCGAGAATTATAGTAAGTGAGTTATGGAGGAACACAAGCTTGAAAACACCAAGTATAATCGCTGAACTCCCTTATAACAGATTTCTATAAAAGACCTGCTTTAGAACCTTGATGGTCGCATGCGACACAAATCAACAACATTTTTGTGGAGCAAAAGCCTTGTCTTCCAGTATTTAAAAAAAAGTGTGATAAGTGAGGTGATTTTGGGGTCCTTTTTAACAGAGTTGGAGGACTTTATAAGTTTGCAGGAAGACGCCAAGAATGCGTAGCGCGGGGTATACTACATTGCCTAATCTCTTCCTCCTCAAGGACAAGATCGGGAAATGTAACGAGAGGTGGAAAAAATTAACTATGCCTAAAATCTGAGTTTTTCAAAACAAAAGCTACTTAGCTTAAAGTCAACCAAAAGGCAAACCAAAGGGTCAGAAACCCCCTTGCACCGACCCTTTAGAAGTTTTTATAAATGCATTTTGATTTGCTTAATATGGCAACAGCTCTGCATCCCTACTTCAAACTCACTTCAAACTCAGTGGTACGTAGGTTAAATGAGGGGAAGTACGTAAGCTACAAGACCAGAATATGGAGGAAATTAAAGTGTATACTCATTGAGGCGAACTCTACTTTAACGATGAAGGACTGAAATCTGGTGATGCGGAAGATCTGAAAGTGAACACCCAACGTTTGAAAGTTTATTTTTATATAAATTTTGGAAATGAAACTCCCTCGAACTTCCCCTGTCCCCCTCTTAAAATTATTCTACGCTATGCCCGGAACATTAATACATGAAATATATATATTATATAATATTAATATATATATTATATATATATAATTAAATATATGTACATAAATTACCTATATATGAGATATTATAAATTAATCTTGATATAAAACACATATATTATTTAATTATCAATATATATATAATATATTATCATATATATTATAATATCATATATAATATATAATATTTATATATATATAACTATAGTACTCACTATACACACAAACTTTATACATTACATATGTATTCACAATACACTGACATAATGTTCAAATGATCTTAAACTAAAAAGAATTTCCAGTTCTTTGATACCATTTCTAAATATTTCAGGAAAGTGAAGGGATCCCATATATCCAGCAGTCATACCTCGGGAGAGAAGTGGGCAAATCTTTGGAAGCTGGTCTGCAGTAAATGTCCACCCCCAGTACCCCTCTCACTACGAACCTGTTTCCGTGCCCATACCAGGAAGGTCTGACTGGACTTGGTTTTTAGTTAAGTTATAAGACCCCATTACTCCAGCTCAGCGGGCCGTTGGAAAGATTGTGATAGTCAAGGCTCTTAGATTTTTCGAAGAGCAAAGAGGCAAAGCCATTGAGCAATCCAGCAATTTTGTTGAAAAAATATTATGTCTGTTGTATTAAAGGGAATTATTGACCCTTTATTTCAAGAATGCAAACGGGTGATCGAGGTGGATCATCACAGTTAATGTGTTTTTAATATCTATTAAAATATTTTATCTCGATTTTTTTTCTTTCTCAAAAGGCCAATTAATTATTATTTGCACCTCTCATTAAAATAATAACAAATAATTTCTCTTTATACTCCAAACTTCCCTATGCGCTTATGATTTTTTAATTTTCTTAATGCGCCCAATTTTAATTTGTGATTTTAAAAAAAAAAAAATTGATTTTTGCATAAAGTGTGCGCTTTGCGCATGCGGACTAAATTTTTTGAAAAAATTTGCCTTTTTTGCGCTTGCGACTAAGTTTTTCCACTTTGCCTTTTGCGTTTTGCGCTTTAAAGTTTAAAATTTGAGCGCCCCAATTATTTAGATATTTATATAAATATAGATATACATACTATAAATTATATAAATATATATTTATATAATATATAATATATGTATATTCAGTATATATATTAAATAATATATATAAATGACTACTAATATATATATATAATATATTATATATAGTCCATTATAATTATATAATAATATAACACATATATAAATATATCATAATATTATAATATTTATATAATACAACATAAGATATATATATATTAAGAGTATATATATATGAGTCATGCAACCGGATGATCAGGCTTTTTAAACTCTCCGGCATTCGGCCGGAAAACCCTCTTTATGTCTCCAGACTCTCGGCCGGAGTTTTGTGTAGGTAGCCTTAATTTAATAATACTCATCTGTCATCAAATTATCTATGTCCGATCCTTCATATTGTCAAAATATAATTTCGTTGGTTGAGGTGATCAGTCATCGTAGCATACACCGGAAAAGATAGTTAGGAGGAAAAAGACCACCATGAGCAAGTGCGAAAAGAATAGTCCCCTTACCGTCCCCTTTTCATACTCTTAAGTGGAAACTCGGTCTCAGTTAGTCAGAAAATCCATCCTATGGTTTCACGGGACTCGACGGACCCTCACTGTAGAAGTCCTCGTCAACGTGGAGTAATCCCCTGGCAAAGAGCTCCACAATCCATTACCCCCCTCCCCCTCACAAAACCTCGCCGCATTATAATTTTACCCTGTGATGCGCCTTTCCCTCTTCCAATCGCCTCCTGCCAAACCACGGCATTCCCCTCCTCAGGCAATTTAGTTACGACTCAATTCACTTTTCCCGTTCGGTTCTTCCCAGCGTATCAGGTTTCCCCACCAAACTCACCAACTATACAGCCGCTTTAACCCAACCGACTTAATCATCATCCTTTCCACCATTATAAACCAAAACTACATCTCTCAATTTTACTTCTGGGTATATTCGTCTTCTTAATTTACCCCGACCGTCAGGCATCTAGCCCCACATCAACCCCTTTTCGTTTCGTTCCTTCATATTTGTAGAATCACACCTCGACAAGAAAAGAAAATGTGAGAAATGTTCTCTTAATAAATGGAAAGCTCTCCTCAATGGCTAAACGCTATTGAGAAAAAATTTAAAAATTTGGACACCCAAGCAATGTAAACCGAATTAGTTGTAGTTTTAAAGGTATGCAGTTTCAATCAGCCGCAAAAACAAATTGACGCTGCCCCTAATTGCTCATTTGTTTTGTGTACGGCCGGCTTTCTTTTACTATTAATTTCTGTAACATTCGCGGTATATACTCTAATTTCCCCAATTTTGCCGAACCACGCTTTCTCACATTAGGCCTCACCTCTTATTTTTAATCAAAACTCGGGTGTTTGAATGTCCTGATAGCAAGTATACCTTATATTTTCCCATTATCTTTCTATACTCAGTTTTAAGCCAAAGGCTGTTGTTGTTGTTAGATATAAATTAATGTGTAAGACGCATGCAATACGTTTAATTCAATAACATACCAAGATTATTTTAAAAATTATGTTCTTAAATTGGGAGGTAGTGGAGAGGAATTTACAATCTTAGACACTCTAAATGGGATTAAGGAAAAGTAAATAAATGTATTTTCTTTTGTCTAATCCTTCGAACTATCTTTCTTTCTAGATGAAAAAAAAATTAATAATAAAAATACTTTTTAAGTTATTAACTAAAAATGATTGAAAATGAAAGTTGAAGGCAATTCAATAAAGGCTAGTACTGCCATTTTTAAACATATTCACAAAAAAATAAATCTTAATAGTATATCCAAAAAACATCAATGCACCTCGCGCTGCTACAATAATACACTTCAGAATGATATATTAGAAAGAGGAATGGTATTGCCTCTAAGAAACTAACAATGCTTGATACGACCAAAGCTTTCAATATTTCCGAAAGTTTAACTATATCTACCCCAGCTTTTAGACAATGTGTGTGAATTTATTTGACCATCGACCCAGTCACCGGCATTTCATGCGTATGTGAAAACCATGTTGTAGAAAAGAATATTATATTCACCAAAAAAAAATCATGAGCGGCGTTCGTTCTACAGCTTCTTCTCTCTAACAGATAAATACCTATTGACCAGCTCTATACGCATTTATAGAACCATACCTAAGCATTATTCCCGAAACAAATCAAACAATGAAAAAATTGAACGAGATCCTGATCAAAAATTGATTTTAAAAAAAAATGAAAAACCAAAATGATTAATTAACTAGAGCTAGCCTAAACGCTTTGTCGCTGAAATTAGTAAACCCCAAATTACATTAACAAACACCCTTACAATAGTAAAAGAAAATGATACCTCGTTATATAAGGCAATGTTTTTTTTTTTAAACACTAGTACATTGAAAAATCGTCACTTTTCGTGCTTTGGCAGTTGAATAAACAACCACTTAAAGCAACGAAACAGTCTCTGTTGTTTAATCGTACCCCTCTCCCCAGTTTTAAAAAAAATTGTGAGTAAAAAAATATTAAAACAACGAAATCTGCAGAACCAACACTTATGTTTACATTGTATAAATCTACTATATACTCAAAAAATAAAGCAGATTACACTTGGAAGAATTTTCTAAGCTCATAAGAATACCATAAGTAGTGACGAAGAAAGAAAACACAACACTATATAAAATTACCAAATAGATGACTGTAGGGTGCAAAAAATGATTGACAACACTTAACACAATCAATCCAAGAAAAATACGCATTTAAGATACACAATATGATATCCTATCATTATTCGATAATTCTTACAGCCACACACAACGCTTGCACACGCTGGAGTATAACTTTGCAACGGAAGATTAATTATTTGGCCATTGAATGTCCTTCAACTATGTTCCAACTGTGAGAGACCAGTATTCTTAAAGCGTAAAAATGATGGCCTTAATATATGAATGTGAAAAGAGAAACAGTACTCAGCAGAAAAGGCCTCAGAGTTATAAACGAAAAATTGATGTTCTCGCAGCACAACCTCTATCCTTATTATTTTGAATTTTTTACAAAAGACATAATTTTTAGCATGCATAATAGAATAAATATAATCCAGTGGAAAAATCTCTTCTAATACACGAAGAAAGGCGAAGGATACTCGAGGGAAAAAGGGGACAGGATAAGGGGTGCAATTACGAACCTTATATCCCTGTCTCGGGGCCCGCCTCCAGCACAACGTTCGGTAACACTATAGATAGAGATATAAATTTTAATGACTATCGGGGCTCTACAAACTGTAGAAAATTATAGAGATCATCTAATACTATTCAAATATATAAGTGGTACTCTACTTTAATAACCACTCCGACATGATAAGATCACATAGTGATAAAAAAAAAAACCATAGACTTGTCTCTCTGTGACCAAATAAATACCCTTACCGATATGGTGCCAGACATAACATAGTATTATATATAGATAGTACGGTGACTCCCGAATAGTATATTTTATCGAGAGTGTAGAAATACTAGGCTCACAGAGTATAAACACTTATTACCCTGACTATATTAGGTGTATATCTCACTTACCATGAGGATATGGATAAGAAAAAATTGTCCTATAACAGATGCATAACAACAACTCGACATCCGCCCTGGAATGTCTATAACAACAACACCGCAAAAAATAATGGACAGGTCCGCTTGGGCATTCACTTTGAATCAAGTACTCTCAAGTCTATTCGATAGTCTACCGTATAGCACTGATTAATCCTATAGAAATTTTCAAGCCCTTCAACTCATGAGTTATAGTAATAATTAACAAAATACTATTAATAAATTATACACAGAATTAGAATTGCAACAACTCAAATGATACACACTATTAGATAATAAGTCTTACATATTCTATTAGACAGTGAGCTAACATATATGGTTTAAAATATTTGATCAAATATAAGGACTCTATGATAGAGGATAGTTATATATATTGATAATTAATATATATAATAGATATCATGCTAAATATTCATATTTGCCCCCAACTTCCAATCCGCTGCCCATGGTAGTATTACCCTTAGTGAA
>JABUQX010096049.1:15000-25253 GCA_015478945.1 Trachelipus rathkii | reverse complement strand
CACGAAATTGTTGAAATGTATACACTGCAGTAGTGGAATGTTCAAGAGAATCATTGATAACAGGAACTTTTGTGATCAACCTTACGGTCAGCATTCAAGTGATATATAACATTGGGATGCAACGTAACCTGATCATTTGTCCAGTGAAACATTTGGGCAGCATTTTGAACAGGTTAATTTTCAGCAAAATCAGCAATTTCAGTAGCCTCATCAGAAAGTATATTTTCTTTCAAACTTTGTAGATATGCACCTTGAGTGTTTGCAATGTAATGTGTCGAGTCAGATTAACTATTATTTGACAAGCAGTCATTGAAGTTGTCAACAGTGTTGAAGAAATAAGTTTTATGTAGTTTTAAAATAGAACTTATTGATTTTTTTTTCTCTGCTGCTCTTCTTTTTTTCTTCTTCTTTTTAAGCTTGTGGTTTTCTTCCCATGTGATCTTCCTGCTTTATAAGAGTTGAAAATTTGTGATGTTTTTATTTTATTTAATTTTTAAGAAAAATGTCCAACGGGAAATATTTAATTGTTCATTCTATATACTGTGTAGTATAACTCATGATATTTATTCTTGACTTAAATTAATTTTAATTCAGACATGATTTTTCTAGTCATCTATGTTTTCTCAGGTTGTGTTTGTGCAATTTTGAAACTTGTTACACCGATTTGAAATAACATAACGAATAAATATTATCTTTAAATGTTTTTTTATTTTGATACTTTTACGATCTTTAATTAAAATTTAATTAGTTTAGATCGGTGGAATCTAATGTGGGGCCCCCGCTACACTGGGGGGTAATTCGAGAATGAATTCTGAACAGTGAGTTTTTTGCATTTTTTTAATCCCTCCCATTATACACCGTTGCTATATATCAATATTTTAATTAGTATTAATAGTTTAAAAAAGTATTAAAATATGGCACTGCGCATTTTTCTTACAAGTATGAATGAAACTTTCTTTACTATAAATCTCCAATTTGTATGTTATTTTAAATAGGTGAGATTGCATGTTTTTTTTTGGCTAGTCAATATATTTTTGTTAGTCAACATTTGGAAGAAAGATAAGCAAATATCAAATTTCAACGAAGTTTGCAAGAAAACTTACCTTTCCCATCTTTATATTTAGCTGAATGTGGTTTTAATGCTGGAAATGATTTGCTACTGAAGAAAAGAAATGTACTGGATATCACCAAACGAGAGGGCTCGAGATTAAAACTGACTAAACTGGTTCCTACTTTAAAATCTCTCAGCAGCAGGCATCAAGCACAAAGATCTCACTAAAAGCTAGTGATGATTTGTTAGCTACATTTATCTTATTGCAATCTGGGGAATGGAGAAGATGATGATTTGATTATATATCATATATATATAATATATTACTATTATTATTTATATATATATATTATATTAAATATTATTATAGTATATATAATTATATTAAATAATATTCAATATATAGGTTATATATATATAGATTTATTATATTTATATAAATATAATATAAATATATAGTATTATAAGTATTTTGTTTATTTTATTTTTTTATTATATATATTATGTATATTATTTTATAATAATATAAATTATATATGATAATATTATATTATATATATATATATATATAATAAAATTAGCTATAGTAATATATATAATATATATAATAATATAATAACAGATATATTATAATAATATATATATATATAAAATATATATATATAATATAAATATAAATATATTATATAATTTATTAGATATTATAGATATATAAGTATATTATATAATAATATATTATGTTATATTTTACATTATATAATATATAATAATAAACTATATAATACTAATAATATTATAATAATAATATTAGTATTATTATATATTAAAATATAATAATATTATTATAGATATATATATATATTTATATATATATATATATATATATATTCTTATCTTTTCCTCTTTCCCCTAAGACTGGGAAGGTTTGCGGCATTACATGGCATCGAAAGAAAAATCAGCAAGAATATGACAAAAGTGAAAAAGAAAAGGCCCAGCCTTTACGCCCTCGTACCATTAATTAGGAAACTTGTCGCAGACAGAAATCCACCTAGAGCTTCACGGACCGCGCGGACCCCTACTATGGTAAACTAAAGTAAGGTGTCATCCCTTGGGCCCAGGTGCCACAATCATACCCTTCAACCAAAACACGCATCACTTCTATTAGACATTATTCTCGCCTCTGCGTACTCACATTTCTCTCCTCAGACATAGTTACTGAACTCATCACTTTTTTCTTTGTCTCCAGCCGGTCGTGTCCGAACACACTCGCCACTATTTTTTTTGAGTAACCAACCGACTGTCATTATCCTTTTCACATGACCCAAATCATCTCAACATACTTTATTATTCTCTCATTCTAATACCCGCTTTCTCACCACACAACTCTAATACGGTTCATTCCTCATTTTTGCAATCTTTCTCACACCTAGCATTTCCCTAAGATTGTCCCTCTGACACATATGAACTTTAGATCTATTACTCTTATTCCAGACCATAGGTCTCACTACTATACTATTAAAAAACATTACCTCATGTAAGACCTATCCACTCAAGACTTGTATCACCTTTACATTCACCCAACGTGTAATTTGCACCACCACCTTCCTGCCATTCCACAACTTCCTAATCCACTCTGCAATCATCCTGTTTCCTTTCTCATCCAAATACCAAAATCCTCATTTTAGGGGGCACTTTTTACAGCTGTCTACTATCTAACATAACTTCACATGAGGACTGTCCTCTCACTCACAACATAACTTTACTCTTATCTAGTTACTTTCAAACCCCTATATATCACTCTGCCAAATTCTCTACCAATCCTAGCGGATTTAAGACATTGCGGGCCCTTTCTCCATAAAATGTAAATAAAGATTAATTTAATTTTGAAAAAATATTTCCATAAAATAGGAAAATAAATTAATTTATTTTAGACATATTATCAAAAACGCGCAGAATATGAGTATCATTCAAATCATAAAATAGTTATGTGTTGCTAGACATATTGCTCATTTAATATTATCTCAGTATATCCATATGAATACATGTATTGTTTTTATTATATATTTTCCATTATTATAGTTACAATAGTAGCAATGGATAATTGTAAGTTTGTTGAAAAGGTATTTATATTATATAATATATATATTATATATATTATATAAATCTAAAACTGTTTTTATTCAATATAATATTCAATATAAGTACATATTTACAATATATATATATAAATATTTATATATTATTAAATATATCAAGATTATATATTATATATATCATATATATAGATATATATATATATACTATATAAATATAAATCTTCATATATTTTTATATATTTATAGGTTTGGGTTTTTCTGTACAGCTCATTGTCGAACTTCGATAACTTTTTGAAATTTAGATTTGCAGGGTCGTAATTTTTATCCTGAAAGTTCAAACCACCATTCGTTTTGTATTACTTCTGTAACAGGTCTGTGAGCCAAAATGTTGCCAGGTGGAGCAAAAATTTATCAATTAATAGAGGAACATTTTAATAAATGTTAATAGTTCTTCTTTTACAAATTTTCATTTAATGAGGAGTTGATTGTTAGGATACTTAGGTACATGGGCTTCCTGTTTTTTTTGGAAATAAGATTCACCATGAATAAGAATCCGAAAAATTGTTTAAAAATCGAAAACCTTTTTTTTTGGATGTTTATAAGAAGAAAATTAACCGATATAAATTTTGGTCACTGAACATACTTAAGTAGGGTTTAACTTAAATACTTATGTTTTTGAGGTAAATTTTTTAAAAAATTTAAGTTGAAAACCAAAATTCAATTTTTCGGAAAATCGGGAACGTGACTTAAGATCTCTTGATCTGGGAAGTTGCAAAAATCTGAAATTTCACTATACTACTACATAGATGTTCCTTTCACTGCATCTGATAACTGGAATTTGCTGTGTAAGATAACTCCATCCAAAACCAAACAAAATTTTTTAGTTGTGTTATGACTATTATTAAAGTTCAAACAATTTAACAAATGAAATAGATGTGGCATCAAGGAGAATTGAAAACAATTGTTTAAAAAAGTGTAATTTTGCTTAAGTTAGTAGATGATGGCTGGGTGTTAAGGGAAAACAGACAAAATTAACCAATAAGTTTTAAAAAGCTTTGGATATATATTAGATATATATATATTTCATATATTGTCTAGTTAATCCATACATTTTTATAGGATTTGTATTTATAATTTTTACAAATAGTCACCCATTACTAAACTAATTAATTTTATAAATATATATATATTTATATATTATATAGATATAATTATATATTTATATTATATATTAAATAATATTTATATATATATATTATATTATATATATTTATAAATATATATTATTATTATATGATATATATATATTATAATATATATATAATATATATTACTTATATATTTAATAATTATATATATATATATATATATATATACTCACAAATATTCAATGATGTTGAAAATTAGCAACTCGAAACAAGCAAGATTGGTAGAAAATTTCAATCGAAATTTTTGAAAGAAAGAAGAAAAACTTTCTGAAATGATGATATGCATTCTTGCTGCTGATTTCGCCCATTTCAATACCTGTACCAAGAACGAATTCAAGGGTATCCCTTGGTCAAATGACCAAGCTAACTTATGCAACCCATTTGTTCTAATTTTACGAGAGATGAAATAGTAATTAAGAAGTCATATCTCTTTGTATACTTAAGCTAATACTACTTAAGCACAACACATAGTTGTCCGTCTTCCACAAACAATATGTGTATTAAAATATAATTAACAAATTTGCCTAAAGTTCAAAAGCTAGTTAATTTTTCAATGGAAGTGGTAGCCAAGTTATAAGAATAAAAAAATTTTAGTTAAATTTGCCATCACCAAAAAGATTCGCATTAAACTGAATGGCATTCTTACTTGCCACCGAAAAATGCCTTGATGGGTTGGAGGACAGCAATCGCGAATAAGCAACAGTCATTACAAAACCAACACACCAATTTTACATATGACCAATATATTCATTTCTGCAAGGAAATAAGAGAACAACTTATTTTCTCGGTAAAAGAGTGAAGATATTGCATGAAACAATGAAAGACTAAAACGAGAGTATGAATGTTGGAGAATAATAGGAACAAAGAAACTTTATTCAAAACTTCTTTCCACTTTCAGAGCATAGGTGCTATCCAACCTCAAAAACTGACGTTTACGAAGACCACTGTGTCACAAAATTGTTTCATTAAGTGTAGAGATAATTGACACAGTAGCTTGCGTATATGATGACCAATGGTGGATGGATTCTTCTAATTTTAAGTTCGGATTTTCGTATAGATTTACAAATATTTTTTATACCGTTCCATTACCCAGAACTGTCATCAAGATGTTCAGATGCGGATGTCGGGAACGTTAATAATCCAATGAAAAAGAATGGATGTTACGAAAACTTTCTGGCTTGAATAAAAAGTGTCGATTATCAGACAAATTTAACATCTCATAGGTGGCGACGAATTCAATTCGTCTTGCACCTGAAACAATTACACATTCAGCGCAACAGTAAAGAATAGGTATTAAAAGTATTAAGTATTATAGGAGGGTTATAGTAGTAGGTAAGAGTGTAGTATGCATTAGGAAGTCTTAGACGTATTATATAGAATAAGTTATGTAGTAGTAAGTGTGTATATAGTAATATAGAATTATAAAATGAATAGTCATATGATATAATCCGGTATATATAATAAGAATAATATTAAGCATCACGGAGAATTTTATATATATATAGATATATAGTATAAATATAATGTAAAGTATTATAGTAACTATAAAGTATAGTAAGGAGGAAGGCCAAGTAGTACATAGTAGGGTATATGATTGAGAGATTCATAGAACAAAGTATTAAGGATAATAAGTGGGAAACTATAGAAAATTTAGAATTTATGGATATAAATGAGAATTTATAGTATATATTTATTAATATATTAATATATTAGCAAGGAAATGGAAAAGCAATTTTGTAAAATGTATGCGATATATCTAATCATTTATATTGATAGTATAATCAACTGTGATATTATATAATATACATATTATTATTTATTATCATATATATAATATATAATATATAAATATTATATATACTTATATATATAATTAATTATATATTATATAATATCTAATTTATAGCATATATAGTATATATATATATATATGTTTATATTATATAATATATATGTATAATATCAATATATATAATTTAGAATTAAGTTTTATATAAGTATAGAAATGTTAGTTTAATTATTCTTTAATTTTAATTATTATTTAAAATGTTTATATAATATATTAATGATTGGCGATAATCGTCATTCTGTCATCGCAAAATCGCTATTTTTTAAAGTCGTCAATCGTCATCCGTCATCGGGCAAAATTCGCGATTATTTTGCGATTAACTTGAACACAATATTAAGAATTTTTGAATAATATGAAAACATCAATAATAATAGATATATAATTAATAATAAAATAATAATAATAATTATTATATTTTATATATTATATTTATATATTAATTAAATATTAAGATTATATTAGTATTATGATATATTTATATATATATATTATATTTATAATATTTGTATGTAGTTATATATATACTATATACATATATTTAATTATTTAGTATATTTAAATAGTATATATATTAGATATTTATATATTTATATATATTATATAATTATTAATATATAAATATATATAGATATAATATATATATATATAATTATAATATATATATATATTATTAATACATATATTTATTATATAATAGTTATATTTATAGATTAATATATGATGTATATATATTATAATTTAGATAATACTATATATTAAATATAATATACTATATTTATATATATATTATATTTATTATATATATATATAAATTTATTAGAGTATATATATATATGATACCCATTGGCTTATGGTATGTATGAATTCCAGTTGTCCTAATGGTTCGCCATTTCGTTATGCTTCCATATCCACAGTCTCATTCCAGACACTTCAATTACTCTTATATCCACGCCCCTCTCCAAGCAAACATCTTACAACATCCTCTATCCCTGTTATGATCCGTATGTGTAGGTGAGAAACATTGCCCACATGTTATGTCCTGGTGTCGATAGAAGCGACTAAGGACCCGATGTAGTCTATTGTGGCTTTTTCAAAGTGTTGCAGAATGCTTACAAGCATTTCAGAATGCAGATCATGATCGCAGTAAGCGCCTTTCTATCCTTCGCGCGAAAATGTATGATCGTATCTGTATATGAAATGTCGAAGGAATAAATGTTGAGGAGAAGAGCGTAGATAGGAGATGTATTTAGAAGAGGCAAATTGATTTGCTCGCTGTATAAACAAAGATGAAAGGAAACGGTGATATGAGTGGTGTGGTGTGAAATTGTTTGTGTTGCTGATGGAAAGGGAATGTGAGTGGGATAGAGGATGCATAGTCATGATGAGTTGGAGAGAGCCTATGGATAGATTTTGTGTGTGTGAAGTACTAGAATACTAAATGTTAATTTAAGTTTGAAAAGGTCAAAATTTGTTGTTGCGACATTGATCCAGATTTCTTCGTAACTGAATGGATGTTGGTGGGTTTGGGATAGGCGAATTCAGTTCTTGCCACAATATCTTGCCATTCAAGGATTTTTTTTACAGTTGGCACCACCAACTCAACGGGCAGAGGCGCCTATTCAGGTGTGGATGTGTAGTACTTCTCAAAGTTAACCCTTCTCTAGCGCAAATTACGCATGGATGATCATCCGACGCGGATTAAGGAGGGGATAAGATGAGTCAGATGACCTGACCTCAGAGGAAGAGATATTCCACAACGACTGGTGGTGGAAAATTAGGCAAGCACCACAGCAAACTAAGCCTGGAGTACCACAAATGTCTTACATCAATACTCCTTGCGCAGATACATGACCTATTGGGCTACGAAGGTCAAGTAGTGTGTACGCGAGTGATAATTCCTCGAGCACTTCCGCTGCGATTTTGTTGGTTGGTTGCCTATAGGATAAGAATAGAGCACCGCAACATACTGCCTACAAGAAATAGAGGGTCAAGTTGAACTGACATATACGTTTAGTAAGCCTTTTATGCCTTGACTTCGACCCTGTCCAAAAGCCGGGTGAAGACAGAGCCCCCCCCCCCCATACAAGGGAAGATGAGGAACCTGTATAGCTGGAGCAAACGAGAAGAGAAAAAAGGAAAGTCTCACAGTAAACAGAACTTCCATTCTTTGAGGCCGCCTTTAGCAACCGTTGTGATGTGTTTTCATAGGACATTTTTTTGTTTCATGTTAGCCTATGGATGTTGAATACTGTCACAGAGAGACGGCAGAACCGTCACAAAGAACAAGGGAAACAGTTAGAAAGCTATTTTGGGACCAAGGGATTTAGTAATGTTAGAGGTTTTTTAAGTAATGATATTTCACAAAGTTATTTCATTCCATCAGCGAGAATAGACTCGGAAGATTAAGACGAGAGGCAATTCCAGAATGTAAAATTGGTAGTTAGAATTGCATATGAGTTAAAAGACATAAGGGTCGATGTCACTGAATACGAGTGAGATAGAGTTAGAGGTCAGTAGTGAGCAGATTCATTATGAAAGTAGGAATTAAAGTAGGGAGATAGACAGTACCCTGGGAACACCACATGACAAAACGAGAAAAAAGTCGTCCCATCCAAAATGACCGATATTGAGCGATGCGGAATAGAATCAGATATAAATAAGCAAAAGAGAAGGAGGAAACCAAAGGAGATGAGCTTGGAAGGCAGGTTCATTATGTGTTGACGCGTTGCCATACTCTGTTTCAAATTCTTTGTAGATGCTCAGCGCCAATCCACCCAATTCCCCATTCACGTATTTTCCTTAAGATGCGATAAACCATCAAGTGTTAGATAAGGAAGATCGCCAGTAGGACTTCGATGAACGAGACCTGTACTGCTGATCGAGATTTTGCTTGATTGAGTGAGTTTTCCAGTATGATAAGAGTGAGTTAGAGAAGAGGTTTTCAAGATCTTAGATAGATACAAGTGAGAAAGCTTCAGTGCCACATAGGTTACGATGGACAGAGCGGCTTCTTTTTAAGGAATAAGGTTGGGCATGTGAGAGCTTCCACACTGAGGGAGGGAAAGTGCTTAGTATTGAGACATAGAGAATTATAGTTGAACGAGCGAAGAGATTGGCCTTTTCCAGTTGGAGAATTCAGCACACAATCGTCAGATCGAAAGAGGAGGAAAGGCATATTACAGAAGTCTACGATATTGAAAGAATTTGTCGAAGTGGAGGAACAAGGGGAGTTATCGCATGCCTGCCTTCCGTTTGATGAAAAGTGCAGCCTTTTGCTCGTCGAAAGCAGTATCCCGCACGATTCTAGCTAAATGAAAATTAGCCAAAGGATAGGAGAACGAGAATGTTTCCAACCCGATAGGTACTGTGCTTCTAGCCTGAATGGCTCATGAAAACTCAAGCACGATCGAACATGGTATATTATAAAGCCGAAAGATAAGATTTGTGAAGGAATGAAGAGGAATAGAAAATTTTAGACTGAAGAAGGAATGATATCCTGTTCACTCCTATCGTAACGATTTACAGCTCCCTCCTTATCTATTAAACTTCATTTAAATAGACATTAGTCTATTATTATTACCCTTGAAACTTGTGAAACCTTTTCATAATATTTTGAATTACACAATGTGTTAATACCATAACTGCCATTTGTGATATAAATCGTTACAGACCACAAATGTCTCCTCATTTTCGGATTAATTAAATACTTTTCATATTCATTGATTAACCATTTTTGATTATTTTATTAGATTTATTATATTATATGTATTATTATTAGTATATTATTCATTAATTATTATTGATTTATATATTTTATATTATTAATGAACTTAAGGAAGACAAAAATTATATCGCAAAATAATATTCGGGGACGTTGAACCCAGACCCCTCCTTCTACAGCTTAGTGATTATATATATATATATAATATTATTATATAATATATATATATATATATATATATATATAATATATAGAATATAATTATAATTATAACTATAAATTATATTAATATATATATATATATATATAATATATATATATATAGAGA
>JABUQX010096049.1:5000-10000 GCA_015478945.1 Trachelipus rathkii | reverse complement strand
CAATTGAAAAACTTTTCAAGAAGATTCCATCTTGATTTTAATATACAAGTTTTCAATTCGTTGTAACATGATATAAGATTTGCAGTTTCCTTCAAGGTTTGATTTGGACATAGAATTACCTTGCTTTTAAATAAAGAAGCATATTTATTTGCCGCGAAAGACCAGGACAAAAAGTCATTTATACTTGGAAAAGGATTTGCATTAGGGTCATTATTTGGCAAAAATATCATTTGTCTGAGGTATGCGCCATTATTTTTGCATAGCATTTGAACTTTAAAGTTGTAACGAATTTCAGGATCTACTTCAGTAAACCAGTCCATTACTTGGCTGAGCTTTTGAAACTGACGAATACGCAGGAAATGTTTATACAAAATTACTCTTTTGCAGTAATACAATTTAAGCTTTATTTCATGAATATCACTTCTCGTAACCTGATTCAGTAAAAAAAATGAACAAATTCAAAATTTCCTTTCTTTATTGTGTTAGCAATTAAATTGATTCCAGAATTTGAGGTGAGAAAAAGTTTCAGACCAGCTTTATTAATTAGTAATAATATAGATGTCACCAATTCCATTTTAGCATACATAAATGGCTTTGTAAGTGTTTTATTGTAAAAAGCAGGATTACCTAATAAGCATTCTTTAGCTTTTTTGGGAAAAGAGTTAACAAACATTATTGTAATTTTAATTTGAGAAGGGTAATCAATAAATTGACTATTTGTTAAACTGTCTAGTAGCAATAAATAGTCATCAGGACGGAAATAAGTTTTAAGATAATTAAAGGTCTTAGCAAAGTAAGGATGCCAACAATTATATTGAAAGATGTTTATAAGTGGTTGGAGATATTTAGTTTTAACACATTTTGCTATTTCGTAATTTTCTATTTGGAAGAGTAAAAACATACTAATATTGGTGTGTGATGTTTCGTGGATAGAAATGTTTAATGCATTACTCAATATAATTTTTTGATAGTCAATTTTTGAAACAAAAATACTCCACAAATAATGAACTGCAATTTCGTTGTTACATCTTACAGCTTCTTCAAACACGTTATTAATAATCGCTCTATTTTCATGAGTACTAAGTATAAAGTCTGCCATTTCACGTATATTATACGCATTATTATCAAATATAATTTTTAAATAGTCCTTATCATAAAATGACATAAACCACTTCCAGTAATCTAAACATTTTTTTACTGCTTCCTCTTTGACATGTCCTACAAAATAATCACTACATTCATTTATCACCCTTTCATAATGATTATTGACAATTTCATCTGCGATAAAGTAATAACATGCTAATTCGCAGGAGTGACAAGGATCTAGTCTTTCTCTTCTTAAAATTCCAAGAATAGTTTTCATCAAATTAATAGTCCCCTTTCTTGTTATGGATAAGTTATTCATAAGGAGTGAAACATTATTCCATTCATCTTTTGCTACAGTTTCTTTTTTAAGCAAATCACAAATTTGCATTGCTACAAAACATATGGTATTTTCTATATACTTACGAAAACGGTTTAAATCACAAATATTAAAAATAGGATTTTTAAAATTAATCCCCCTTATTAATAATTCAGTAAGATCATTTGCAATTTGGAATTTGAGAGAAGTTTCACTCTCCCTTATAATTGCAATATTTTTATAGACATATTCGGTAATAGTTCCATTTCTGCAAAGGTACTGAATTACTAATACCAAGGATTGCCGTTTCAAACTGATTAATTTTTCCTCGTAGCATACAGTATTTTCAGACAAGTTATATTCAAGGTTTCCAAACAGTTTCACCATTTTATTCAAAATCTTATTTCACATACTTCCGCAAGAACATATCTCAGTTAAATCTGAAATTTAATTTAATATTTTAGAAAATGAAATAAATATTGCAAAAATGGAAATAAAATTAATTTAAACTTTTTAAAATATTTGTATATGCACTAATACGCTCAACATGGTCATATTTTATTTCAAAGTTTATTATACTAGTTATTAGAGATGTACCGATACCAGAAAAGAGGCCGATACCGATACTCTATTTTTTTAGGTGCCGATACTGATACCGATACCGATACTTTAATTAATATAATAAATACACAGTAATAAGATAGAACATTGTGTACTGCTAGGCAACTCAAGATTGCATTCCCTGTACAACCAACACTTAGTCATTTATTTCATATCTGGCTGTGCCTAAGTATATTTAATTTATAAATTAAAATAGTATCATTAAGGAATAATAAATGCAAATGTAATATTAATAACTTTTTCATGTTTGTGTTTACTCAAAAAATATTCCATTTCCATTTTCCAGTAAGTATTAACATAGTTTAGCTACTAGCTTTTATGTTTTAACATGATTACAATTAACAAGAAGATTCTTTAACTAGCTACAATATAGATAATAAAAATAATGAAACAAGAGAGCTGAAAAGACAAAATATAAAAACGCTATTATTCAAACATGACAAAATAATAATATACTCCTTTAAAATAAAGAAAGATATCATTCAATACTCAAATTCAAAACATTCTCAAATTGTGATGCAAAAACATTAAGCTTTCACCGGTATCTGGCAAGAGCCTGTTCCATTTTGGGTTGTTTACATTCCCACCTACACTAAAAATACGCTCGCTCTCAACTGATGAGGGAGGGGCTGATAAATATTTTGCTCTTCTGTAGGCAGCATCTCCATGTTTTCGTAGAGCCTCATCTCTTCTTTCACAGATTGCAAATTTGAATTATCTTTGCTCCTTGATGACTGTCTCTTCAATTTTTTCGATGAGATTCTTTGGTGTGATTCCTTTGAAGGTGAATGAGATGTCAATGCAATTTTGGCCATGAACTTATCAAAGTCTAACATATCCAAATCCTCTTCATCTTCAGTAGGTTTATTTGCTGAAAAGCCACTATCGTCAACCATCAGTGCTGTTGCCAGGGGTGCTGATAAGGCGGTTTCCACTTCTGTGAATCTTTTTTTTTTGTCACGCGAGTAAGCTCCTCGGTTATGCTATTTAAATGCATTCTAGAAGTGGTTCACCGTCGGAGATGCCATTCTTGTGGGGTTTCAGCTAGCTTAAGGAATTCCTTATTAGAACCTTTTATATCGAAACTAGATTTATTTATTGAATCTAAAAGTTTCTCATAATTCTTCACCCAAAAAGTAAAAAGTATCGGCCAAGCATCAGCTATATTAACCAATACAGATACAAAAAAAAATGGCCGATACTTCCGATACGAATACTATCGGTACATCTCTACTAGCTATAATTTTCCTTAAAACTGTTTTATGATAATCTTGCAATGACTGAAAATGAGTTTTCAAAATAGTCAAGATTTATTGAGTATGGAGAATAATTTAAGAGAAATGTCTTGTAAAAGACATGAAAACATGCAATTGTTCATAGGACGAATTTTTTGTAGACGTGCAAGGAAAACTATTTAAGTCTATCAGACTTAAATAATTTAGGCTTTGATCTAGCAGATACTTTTGCCGCTTGACAAAGAATACTTCCAAAGCGTAAATACCTTAATTAATACTTAATAGTATATTATTGTAAAAATAAAAGGATATACCAACTTACAGTTTTAATACAAATATGTATATATTTTTTATAAACTTACATCGCTTATTATGCTTACTTCTTATATTTTTCACTAGTCAAAAAGGAAGCAAGTTCAAGTAACGAACAAAAGATGTTAATGACTCATTAAACGGGCAACAGTCACTATCTTTTTTTCCTTCAGCGAACCAATAAGAAATGAGAATACAGCACAGGAAAACATATTAAACATTACTAAACGGGATAATAACCGTGTAAGAATAAACACATTTTGAGCCATTGAGAGGAGCGATTAGGAAATTTTGGAAAAAAAAGTTTATCTGCTATCGAAATCGAATCTAATACAATTTAAAATCTAAGAAAATATTTTATAAACTCGTAAATTAAGGTAACGGTTAACGCAGGGGTGGCCAACCTTTTGCATACCATGCGCCAAATTTTTTCACAGACGAGTTCAGATGCGCCATATATATATATATATATATAGTAGAGAAGAGTATATATATATATATATATATATATATATATATATATATATATATAAAGTAAAACACAAATATACATATATATATATATATATATATATATATATATATATATATATATATATATATATATATATATATATATATATATATATATATATATCTCTATATATCATATATATATATATATATATATATATATATATATATATATATATATATATATATATATATATATATATATATATATAAAGAAATCACAGAATATGTGATTTCTCTATTAATTATATTTTTAGAATTCTTTGATTTAAAAAATACGGCACTAATTTCTAATATGTTTGCTTATGAAAAATAAAAATCAAGTAATTTTATTAATATACGAACATTACCTCACTATCACTGATAAACACAAAATTTCAACTGATGATCATTGACGATGTTTTATTTTTTTTTATTTTTTTTTTTTTTTTTTTTTCTGAGAGCGGACCTCACCAACAAAGGGCATATGCCGTCCTCCAGGCAGACAAAAAACTGCCCTTCAGGCTACCACGAGCTCAAAGCAAGTGAACAAACCACGATGTTTTATTACAAGGTAATTTAAAATCATGTTTCAAATATGAATTTTGGCGGGAAAATATATTGAATATGAGAGTCGACGCTACAAAAAAAATGCATAAACATTACAATATTTGTTACATACTTCTATCTTACCAGATTAAAAAAGCAAATTTCTGGAAATAAAATGAATTTTTAGTTTTCATTAAATAAATTCGTAAGAAATATGAAATATGCCGACGTAGCTCAGTTAAAATATAAAATTTCCCAAAAAGTAGCCCGTAGCAATGCGCCACTTATAACCATACAATGCGCCACGTTTGGCGCATGTGCAAAGGGTTGGCCACCCCTGGGTTAAAGGATGTTGAGGAAAATTTTAACTCGTTAACGTTAATTCACAA
>JABUQX010096048.1:0-20473 GCA_015478945.1 Trachelipus rathkii | reverse complement strand
CTAACTTCAATATTCAGTCAAGAGTGATTATTGTACTTTTGTGCTCAATGACGGCATTTGTTTTGGTGTCTCTGAATTGGAGTTGTAGGGGTTTCGCCCGTCGGCTCTGTCTTGTTGAGGTCATTTGTTGTATTCGGTGAAGTTAGAATTCTACTAAGGATCCCGTCCAGTTTTACTCTACTAATATTTTTGCTTATTTGTGTTAGGTGTTAAGGAATCACTTAGGAACCTATTAGGGGTATGTCAATTTTTGGTGTCGTTGTTGTCGAGCCGTAACAACCTTGTTACTTGCTCACCTGTGAAATCGACTTCTTCTACTTTATTTTCTATAGATTTCTTTTAGTTTTCTTCCTTAAACTTTTCATGTAGTTTCTTTTAGTCATTCCTTAACTTACATGTTTAATTATTTTCTTTACTAATTTTCTTTCTATTATTTTCAGAACAAATATTTCTTTATAATTAAAAAAACTAATCTTAATTAATTTCCTTTTTGATGTAATCTCATATGAGCCGGTTGAGTGGCTCTTGGCTTTGGACTATTAGTTTATGTAATTTTGGATTCAAAGTTATCTGATATTGATGTCTATCTACCATATTTGATTTGTTAGACAAGCGTAGTTATATTATACTGAAGACCTCTTAACTACAACGTGAAGTTCAAGTATCTGCACCGAGATAACTGCATTTATATCGTTGAATTACTTCAGATATAATCTACCTTAGTAACTTCCTATTTGCATATTTAATCACTCGAACATTGTATTTACATATTTGTTATATATTAAATATTTGGCTTTGTAAATATTATTTAGTTATTGGCTTCCAGTAAACAAATGTATGTTTATTGATATAATTTATTATGTAATACCTGAAGTTATTGATTTATTATGTTTAGTAAATGATTAGTATTCCAAGCTATCTGATTAAACTTGCAAAGTAAATTATTATAATTCTCCTATATTATAAAATATAATTATCAAATATTATTAAGTTGTAATAAAGACAGCTTTTTAATGATAGAAGGCGAAAACTGAATTTTGTGACCTTCTATACAATAAATTTCAGTGGGAATAAGCTGGATCAAAAAATTTAAATACCAAAAAAAATTAATTATTTAATAATATCGTACTTTTTTACGCATCGTACGTTTGGCAGCGCCACGGAGAGAGCGACGTCTCTGGATATTTGCTGTAGTGCAAAAATACTACCCGAAAACAAGAGAAAAACTGTTACGGTAAAGTATATCCATGTAGTAGGTCGAAAATTGTTGTATCAGTCGATCCAATAGGTTAGGATGAGTTTACTGCATCGTCGATCCATATATGTTAGGTTGCGGTTTACTGCTCTCTAAGTTCAGGTTATGATATGTTTGGTTATGTATACACAGAATCTATATTTGAAAAAAAAAAACAATACGGAACGTATTTTTCCCAGAAACATTATTTTTTACCATATCTTAAATTCTTTCGCGTATTAGCACTAAAATGCGTTTTCTTTCTCATGTAAAATGAACGTTTTTGGTTTCATGTCGTTTTATCCGCTCCACCTTCTATACATATAGATTGCATGAGATCGAACAGCATTTCATAAAGGGAGATAAATGTGGAGTCAAATTTAAAACTATAGTAATAAAACAGGTTCATTCCAAAATATTTTAAAAGAAAAAAAGTTTAAAGAGCTATGTAAACTAACGTAACTCAACAAACCTTACTTAACGTATCATGACCTCACTAACGTAATTTATTTTTATTCTATTAATTTTATTCAATTTTGCATTTGTTTGAAAAAAACACGCATCTGGCACCAATGCGCGCTTTGTACATTTGGTCGATAACGTAGGTTTAAAAAAATATTACTTAACTTTAACTGGAAGTAGATAACCGGACATGAGCCCGATTTTGCTTACTTTTTTATTATTAAATTTTTAATATTTTTAAATTTCGTATCTTTTTCATCGGTTAACATCTTAATTTAATTGCTAGTATCATATACTTAACATAGGGGAAAAAATTAAAAAGAAAAATTTAGCTGCGCATGAAACTCATAAGGCCACATCTTAATATGATTAACATTCAAGTGAGGAAATAACTAAATATTTAGAACTGATTTAGAGTATGATGAGTAGGTAGAAAAGCCACTGACCCGAAGCACCAGACCAGTAGCGGGGAAAAGGAAAAAATATATAGAAATATAATATATATTGATAGTGATAACAGAGGTGAAGATATAAAAAGTAGCTCAGTGGTGATAAATGGTGATAACGATTATAATAGTAATACGAGGATGAAAGCATGAGCGAGTGGTATTAGTAAATATCAGGTAAGGCGGGGTAGAAAGTCGAGTGGGGTGATAGGTACACGTAGTAAGATAGGGATATAGGTATGGTACTAGGTATATAGTATGATGCCTACTAAAATACATATCTCAGATGTCTATTCGTGGGATCCATCTTACAAACGCTCGACAGAGAGAAGCGAGTGACCACACGTGGGTACAGATAACTAGCACATCTAACGTTGGTGGCCAGTGTAGGTCCTCAGACCCTAGAATATATATGTTTAACTAAGTGTGGTTCATAAGTTATTATTTGTGATGGTCTAAAATGTAGATTATTTCAGTTCATAAAAATGATATAAAAATTATAAAATTTGTTTTAAAAGATTTTCTCTTAATAGCCACCTCCATATCTAGAATCGTACTCCAAAAGATACCTACATGAACAAACTCTAGATGAGATTGCAGGAAATAGATTCCAATCAAAATATCTGGGAAGAATAACAAAGAGTAGGAACTAATAGCCAGTTAAGTTGCTAAAAAGATGATTGGGAAGATCTCAAGGAGAGATGGAAATATAGGAGTAACCGCATCCGGAGATAAGTTTTATGGAGCATAAGGAGGAAGAAATGATCGACGGCGAATGGGGTCCATGGCAGAGATTCATAAAGTCATGCAAAATATGGAAATTTGGCATTTTCATAAATCAATACTGAGTCCTTCTAATTTAGGGGATGTCAAATGTAGTGCAACGACTTGAATGGGTTGGGCTCCTTCTCATACTATCTAGTGGGGATGGGCCGAAATCATTTCAGCTGATTCTCGAAGCAATCTGGAGCAGACTAAGTCGTAGAAGAACCTACACAGGCATTCCGGATCGCCCAACCAATTCTTGGAACACACCTGACCTATGTTTCACCACATAGTCCTTCATTTCATGAAATACATCCACCTTTGCTGCCTACTGGTCAAAATTCTGACCACAACCTGTATAGGTATCTTAATTTAATATATTCTCGTCGAAAACAGTATCCATCCTTGGCCCTTATGCATTTTTTCCTGGCACTGTTATCGCCGATTGGGGGCCTTGCGTCTCTTCTTACGCTAACTATAATTGGAGTTACTGCTTGACTCTGAAGACGCTTTCAGCTGTCATGCCGATTAATGTGTAGAGCTGTAATCGTTGAGGATAAGCAGCGTTCATTCCTCGCAACTAATCTGTCTCTCCTCAAAATCCATGGTATGATCGTGCCTGATCTCTGACAATTCAGGCTAGTGACAGTGCGTATCTGGGAGTAGAAAAATTCTCATTCTCTTATCACTTTCGCTAATTTTCATTTTATTTCAGACCGTTGCAGGGATACTCTTCGACAAGCCAAAGCGAACTCTCTCATTAAATCGAAAAGCGCGACTGGAGCCTCTTGTTCTACGTGACAACCTTTCTGGACTCTAGCCAAAAACACTCTAACAACTTCTGTAAAGTTGTCTTATCCTCCTCTTATTCGCTCTGATGGTTCTGTCGCTAGATACTTCCAACTTAAAAGGTCAATTCTTTGGACCTCGGAAAAATATTGGAAATTTCAAATTGGCAATTTCTGGCATTCCTCTTAATCTCACTCCTTCTCCCCTCAGGTGTTCTATGCCATTTTGCCTGAGATTACATTTGATCAGGTCTTATAGGCTCCTGACAATCTAATGAACATAAGGAAGCGGTGGTCGGATGGCATTTTGCCTGAGAGTTTTGAGGGAGTGGTGTTTCCGTGCTGACGACGCCGCCGCCCCATCGTTCAACTATATTCCAATGCCTCAATACTAGCACGTTTTCCTCAGTGTTGGAAAGCCACTTATGCTGTAAATCCCAAAAAAGGATTAGCTTTCTGAATTTTGCTAATAATTCGTCTATAGTTCTCACTTGATATACTATCTTAAAAAAATCTTTTGAAAAATTTAAAACTCTTCAACTTCTTTGATTTTCGTGGAATCTTCATTTCCTTCGTTGCGATCACAGGTTTACACTTTTCGGCGCGAGAGTATACTGGCGATATACTTTCCGATTTAACAGATTTATGGTTTTCCGCCCTTAGAAACTACGGGGAAGACTTGCGTGGTGGGCGCTTGACAATCCAAAGCATTTTGATTGACGGGTATGACCGCGTCACTGCTCTCCCAGCTCCCTCCTTTGGGTTTCCTCTGTTCTCTTTTTTCTTATATATGGTCTAGTTTTCTGGTGAAAATCCGTTCCTAATAGCGGGTTGTTGAGGAGGCGACTTCTCTTCTGTTAATAGTGGTGTTCCTTCAGGGTTCGGTCTTATCTTCTATCTTATTCTTTCTTTTCATTAATGGATCTTCTCACCTGCACATCGTACTCTATCCACTCATATGCCGTTGACTCGACCCTTCATTCTTCACTCAATTCAATTTGGGCTCCCTCTTTACTTCTAGAATATGATTCTTCCGTCTTAATCTTCCATTCTATTCCGCTGATTTGGAAGTAGAATTTCCGGGGTGTGGGTCATCTAACCTTTGTGAAATTCAATTCTATTAAAACTCAACTTTTACAAATCTCCTCTCTAAGACACCTTCTGTACTTTCCTATCTCTTTCGGACCCGTTCTCTCCGTTATCTCTCCTATTGAACAATATAAACCATCTTGGCCATAACATAACAAAAAAATATCTTGGAACCTTCACATTACAACGGATTGAGTAGGGCGGCTCAAAGAAAACTGGGAGTCTGTTGAGACTGCGAGGACTGTTTTTTCTTCTCAGTTGCTACCAGCTAGTTACAGGGCCTCATCGGCCCTTGTGTGGGAGTACTGCTCTTCATAGTCTGGGGGTCTCTGTATTCACCCGGCTTTGACTGGGTCGAAGTCAAGGCTCAAAAGCTATTTAAAACTCGGGCTCTGTACTTTGCCAGGATCACTTGACCCTCTATCTTTGCGCGATGTTGCGTGCTTTATTCTTATTCTATAGGTTACCGCAGCGGAGGTGCTCGAGGTGAGCCTTATCACTCGCGTACTCAACCTGTAAACGTCCCCCTCGTGCAACTAGGCGTGCTGTGTTCTGCACATGAGTTTTTCTGTTGATGTTAGTAATCTCGAGGGAACTTTCCACTGCGGTGCTTCCTTCTTTCCTGCCACAGTCTGTTCTGTGGAATTTCTTCTTTATTCATCTGTGTTCCTGCTGATTTAATCTCTCCCACTTTAAAGCCTGCTCTGTGTTTGATCTGCGTAATTTCTTTAGTTGTTGACTTCTGAAGCGTGCAACACCCCTCCTGAATAGGGCTCTGCCCGTGAGGGGTCGTGACAAACTGAAATATATATATATATAGATATATATATATATATATATATATATATATATATAATTATATATATATTATATATATATATTATAATATATATGATTATATAAAACTACCTTTTAACGTGCTTTATCCCCTTGCAGGGGGTAACACGGGGACACCACAGGAAATCGAACAAGGCCGGCTACCCAAACCAGCGCCACCAACGGTTCGCAGTCAAGTTTTGATTCTTGCCCCCAGGTAGATAAAACTCAACTGCTACGCGGAGGATTGGAACCAGCGTCCTCTCGTATGAGAGGCGGATGACTCAACCTCCTGCGCTACGAGGCGTTCAATATATATATATATATATATTATAATATAGGTATAGATAGTATAGTATATATATATATATATATATATATATATATATTATATATATATATATATATATATATAATAATATATAATAGTATATGATTATAATATAATATATATATATGATATATATATATATATAAATACTATATTGACTATTACATCATATGTAAAACTGAAGTAAAAAGGGAAAAAATCATCGCGCGAGACGAGCAAACTTGTACGACAATTTGTTTTAGTTAAATAAAAGTAGTGGGCACCACGAGGTAGGAAAGTAATGGAAGTATCCGAAAGGGATAGACTTGGGAATAGGAACGACTCCCAAAAAATAAAATATATCCGAACAATAGTCGTGGCAAACGAATGGACGAACAATAAAAGATGTACGACCAGGATAACGGGTAGGATGCAACAGATATATGGATAATTACTGTTTTACCTATGAAGAACAAGAGATACAAACGAGAAGTGAAGACAAAATAGGAAAAGAAACAGATAAAAAATGTGAAATCCTTACTGATTTTGTGTTAAGAATAATACATTAGATGTCAAGCAATGACGAAATTAGATTAAAATTGTATTTTATAATATTTGACTTAATTTATCACATCTAGTCAAGCTGAAGTTGATGGAAAGACCTGTAGGTGAAGAAATAGTAAGCCTAAACAGAAGTGAACTATATATGTAAAAAACCCAAGATGTTAAAAAAATTAATTTAGCCATGCAAGATTTATTAATTAATAGAAAAAATAAAAACTCTAGTCAAATAGGTAGCATGAGAAAGATAGAAGAACTAATTTTTATTTAAATGACAGTAGTCAAAGATACCTGAAAGGTAAGGGACATATGCACCAAAAGGAAAAAATCTCCCGGTCTAAAAGATCATACTGCAAGACATTGAGATGCTCGAACCTAATGAGGGATATTTACAAGGAAGAAGTGAGATAAAACAAGAATAAAAGAAAGATCAAAAAACCGCAGATCGCGCAGCTGTTAGTAAAATAAAAACAACAAAGGCACGCGAAAAAAATCTCTCGGAAAATATTGGTCTAATGGAACCAAAAAAAGATAGAACCAAAAAATAAAGTGTGCGTAGTCAATCAGGTTAATGAGAACAAGAAGTAAATAATATGAAAAGATATATTTTTTAAAAATTTATTATGATTGATTTCTCATTATATTCCATCTTTTAAATATATACTACGTCGGCGTCCTAATAACCGATCTATGTAAATATATTATTTTCAATATGTTTAATAATTTTGAAGAATGTCAAATAGATGAAAGAATGAACTATTGTTTCCTTTTATAATATGTATCCAGGCGACAGTTTTCTAAGTTAGTTATAATATATTTTAAATATGAATAAATAAATAAATCATAATTCTTCCCATATTTTAAATAGTTTAAATGTAAAATGAAAAATCAAAAAGCACATCCTAAGGATAAAAAGATAATTACAAAACTATATATATATATATATATTTAATATTATATATATTATATATATATATATATATATACATAGTTATAATATTATATAATATATATAATATATTATATATATATATATAGTAGTATATAGGTTAGGTGATAGGTAGGGTATAGCGTACTGTAGTGAATACGGGAAGTTATAGTTCAGATCTCGCATATAATCAGCTAGCATACGTAGTACAGTATAGTATTAGTAGTATAGATAGTAGTCTCAGATGCGCTATTAGTAGGTATAGGCAGTAATATACATATATACTATTAAATACTAATTTAGGGCTTAATGTTATATATATATTAAGTTAGGTCCCGGGAGTCCACATAAGTAACTATTTATTATATTATATGTATCTTCATAGCTCTACAATTACTTGATCATGATATATTATTTTTTGACTTCCCACTGTATTTAACACAGTTTCTACTTTTGTTTTATATATTTATATTTTATATATCTGATTATATTTTTTAATATTTTTGTTTATATAGTATATTCCTGTTTTAATATTAATATGACTAATAATATTAATCGATTTACTCAATATATTTTTTATTTTGTGTATTTCGTCTTGCCGGGGTATATAGGTATAGGGTAATATAGTGCTCACTCACTAATATAAGTGTAGTGTATCTCGAACTAATAATAATATAGGGTGGGTTCTAGGAAGTAAATAAAGTGCCGATCGGCGGGGTCCCAGCGGGAATACGATGTTATTATACGCACAGTAAAGGCCCTCGTAGGTGGGCAGTCAGGAGAAGAAGTGGCAAAAAACCATTGTGGTGAGGGGGTTAGTTCCCTCCGTGATATGGTATTCTGGCGCCGCTCAAAATTTAAATTATGAATCGTCTTGAATTCTCTTATGGTTTGAATTTTTAAGTATAAATTTAGAGAAATTGTTAATCTAAAAATAAAGAAAGATTTACCGGGTTGTGTATTAAATAGAAATAACGAAATCATGTATTATCCTTGTGTTCCTTTGTGGAAATTTTGTTAGGGTTAATGGCTCGTTGGAAGCATTATTAAGGAAAGTAATTTTTTGTATTGTGGCCTGGTGCGGAATACCACAGTTATAGAGGTGGGATATGGATTGTCTGACAGAAGGATAGAGCAAGTCCGAGGTTAGTACTAACGTGAGACGGGCCTGAAATCAAAAATATCGTCCGTTTTTATCTGAATTTCGGGTACAACCAATACGAATTTAGGTGCAGAAAGCCGAATCAAAAGGATTTAAGGATTTTTAGGATGGGGTTTAAGTTCGTTCAGGAAGTGAATATCCATGCGTCTGGTAGACATGTGTTTCTGTTCACATCGGACGTGGGGAGTACATCATCAGGGTAGATAAGCTTGATGGGACACGCGGAAGAATGCATGACTTAGGGGTTAGCGGTATTTATAGAGTTTGCCAAGGCGGACTAGGTTATTAATTTGTAGTGAAAAAAATAGGGAAGAGTGTCTTTCCTACGGCGGTCAAAATGACAAAGCCAACCACAATGTTGATGACGAAGGACTGACGCCGGAATTGGTTGGAACCAATTTATAGATTGAGATTGTTACGATCGTAGGGGAAGATATATTATATAAGCATATTTATTAAGTCGTTTAAGATGTGAGAGACTTGACTAGGTGATCATAATGTTATTTAATACCTTCTCATCATATATTAGACTCAGATACTTTATGTGATCTGTCATCGCGCAAGAGAAGCAAATTTGTGTTAGATGTGGTTTTACTCTTATAGATTCTTCATACCTATTATTTCTCCTATTATCTCTTCCTGCATACATCATTCTCTCATAATAAGAGAGCACATAGAAAACTATCTCATTATATCGAATTATCTCAAAATATACGTATGTCATATTCTGGAAAGATTTTCAAGCTAGACACTGATGATAAAGATTGTGACTCATCATTTTGGATAGTAAGTGCAACATGAACTTTTGCTATTTAGTTAAGTGTTGAAGAAAATGAGAATGCCTGCTCTGGAGAATATTTACCTGCAAAGATATTGGAATGACGTAACGGTAATTAACAATTTTATTTTCACTGATATGTAAGACAACCAGATTATATATAGCTAGCAAATATTAAACAACCACTCTCATTTCACTGCAGATATCAATTTTATCTATTATCTAAGATAATGCCGGATTTTTATTTCCAAATTTATCTATTAAAAATATGTATTACACTCATTTTGTGTAATATTTAGATTTGTTGTATCTGGTGACAATATAGTTCGACTCCACTTAGAGAAATGTTCAAGGATTAGTTTGGACAATCATGAAGTATATGAACAAATTTTTTTTAACGATAAGACTTATTTCTCTTCTATCTTTTTGGCAATGGTCTCACACAATATTTTTTCATTTCTACAAGAGAAGAAAGATTAGCAGAACAGGGCTTTCTCTCACATGAGCTTGTTCTATTCTACAGATGTACACAAGTAAATAAAGTGAGGGATATGATTGATCCACTCTTTATATATCTTGTTAAAAGATCTCAAAGTGCTAGACTATCTCTTGGCCTGGACAATAAAACGATATCTTTTTCTGTATTTTATTATATTAACCATATATTAATTTTATTATATAGATATATATATATATATATACTTATTATATATATAATATATATATATTATATATATAATTTTAATTATATATATAAATTAATATTATTATTTATAATATAATTATATATATTTATTATATTAATATATAATATATAATTATAGAATTATATTAAAATATAAATACCAGAGAACACTAGATCTTTTACATTGACATATATTATTGAGAAAATGATAAAGATTACATAATTAGATATAAGATATTTACATGTATACGTTATAATTTATATATATATTTATAATTGAAAATATATATAATAATTTATATTATATATTATAAATATATATATATTATATTTAATATATATTATTAATATTTAAATTATATAATTAATATATTATATATATTATATATTATAATATATATATATATATATATTATAATATGTATATATTTATAACATATATATTATATATCATATATATATATATTAATATATTATATTTAATATATATATATATATATATATATATATAATATATTATATTAAATATAAATAATTACAGATCATACAAATTAATATCGGTAATAATAATAATATAATTATATAGATATAGTATATATATATTATAGATATATATATTATAGTTACTACCTCTATAATATATATATATATATAATATATATATATAATATATATATATAAATATTATATAAATCAATATATATATATATATATATATATATATATATATATTGGTAATAATTAATATGCGCATGAGAGATCAGTTATAATGATATACGCGCAGAAGACTTATCTTCATCAGAAGAAAGTGTGAGGGAACTTTGGGAGAAGAAGGAGTAAAAAATTCCTAGAGATGAACTCTATTTGAACTTTTAGGTATTGTAATCTTGAAGGACATAATGTCACAAGAACTAACTAATATTTGATGAGATATGGAGTTTATAAAAACTCAAATTATGAAAATAAAAAATATTTTTTTAGAGCAAAATATAAAATAATATTTTGTTTTTACTGTTGTCAATTACAGGAATCTTGAAATATTAAAGATCTTATAGAAACTCCCCTCTTAAAATAATTGTTATAGAATCTATAGTTGAATGTTAAAAAAATATTTGGGATGAATTGGAAACTAACTCCCCTCTTAGAATTTCATATGAAAAACAAATGAAAGTTTAATTTCTTCAAAAGGAATTTCAAAATATTAAAATTGAAGTTGAAAAAACAGAAATGGAATTTCAAAGCGAGGATAAACTTCAAAAATGAAAGTGAATTTCAAAAATGAATGTGAATTTAAAAAAAAAAAAGAAATCGAAATTGAGAAAAAAAAAAAAAAAAAAAAAAAAAAAAAAAACATCCAAAAGAAAATCGAAGTTGAAATTACAAAGCTAAAAAATGAATAAAATTGTTGGTCGAGTTTAAAAAGATTAATAGCTGTAAGGCAAAATCAAAAATCAAAACGAAATAAAATTAAAATCAAAGTATTGCCTAATTGAAAAAAACAAAAACAAAGATAAAACAAAGAAATTTGTTTTCGAAGTAGCAAAATTAAAGGTAAAACAAAGATTATTGGTTTTGCAAAGAAACAGAAGTAAAAAAAGAACTAAAATTTGTTGGAAATATTATTCTAGTGTGATGAATGAAAAGTCTGGTGTTTAAGAACAAGTTATGTTAAGACTAAATGACTTTTTTTAAAGAAAACAAAATGTCTGCGAAAATTTGGGAAATACCCCCCCCCCCTCCGGCAAGAAAAAGAAACAAAAAAATTGTATCATTCCAGGAACAGGAATACAAAAATTAAAAAACGAAAAATAAAACAAAAGAGGAAAACTGTGGAACAGTGGAAAAGGAAAAAAAAAAATCAGCCAAGAAAATCTGAAGGAGATTCCATATGTCTGGAAAAGACTAAATTGATATCGAGGATCGACCTGACTTGGAAATAAAGTAGTTATAGAAATAAACAACAAAATCTGTTCAGGAAAATACAGAAAAAAATCATTAACTAAAACAAATAAAATAATTAAAATACGAGACATGAAACCTGGAGAAGTAAACATATTAGTCCAAATTCCATGACAAAGGAGCAAAAAATAAACAAAAAAACAAAAACAAAAAAAATTATATACCAAACGGAAAAAAACTATGAATGTGGTTTGAAGCCTGAAGGAACTATTAAATCGTTTCAAATTTCATAAAACAATTAAAACAAATATTAAAATGAAATAAAATTTAAATAATAAATATTTGAATAATTGAATAAAAGTATCATATGTATACTAACTAATAAGATAATATAACAGCAATGAAATCAAAAAACATCCAATGTGCTTGAAACTCAAAACTAGCGTATTAATTAAATAATAGTAATAATAATAATAATAAAAATAATAATAATAATAATAATAATAATAATAATAATAATAATAATAATAATAATAATAATAATAATAATAATAATAATAATAATAATAATAATAATAATAATAATAATGTTTTATAACGCAATTCCAAATTCTATGACATCGTAAGAGTGGGAACAAATGAGGTCTAAGTTTCGTTATTCAAGTAATCCAATCACATTTCTGAGATGTTGGTGTTGATGTTGAAGAAAGATAGCATATCAACAAGTCAATCAACAAACTTTTCTGGAAGTTATAAAAAGAGATTAATATCTTGAAAAAAAAAATTTAAAATAAGTTTATATGAATGTTCTTCAACTATCTAGTGATATTGAAGATAGTACTTTCTACTTTACGGTTTAGTGATGTTGGAAATAGTACTTTCTACTTTACGGTTTAGTGATGTTGGAAACCAATAGTAGTAATATTCAGGAGTTTCAAGTACGAGAAACAACAGAAAAGATATCTGTTTTCTGTTATGAATATTAGTAAAATAAAAACTCAAGTACCAAGCGAGATTATAAACAGCAACGAACAAGTGAACGAACTCAACTAAGCTATAAAAGAAATTAAACATTATATACATGTTTTCTTTCAATTTTTTCTGTTTTCTATTTTCATTTTACTCTTTATTATTATTTTTTTTAAACTGTTATCAACCCCTTTAGGAAATAGACAACAAAAGATTATAGAAATAGATAAATGGAAAAGAAAGAAAAAAATGAATGTTACAGGATTAATAATAAAGCAAACAATTGTTCATAAAAAAAATCAGTCGAATTTTATGATTCTTTAAATATGAAGCAACAGATGGAATAATAATTATGAAACATTAAATATAGAAATATAACGAAGTTATTATAATATTATAGCCTTTCTTGTTATTATTATGAAAGATACAATAATATTATGGGAAAAATCAGATTCAAAGTTCAATCGGATAATAATATATTGTCTTTGAATTATGATACTTTTCAGATATATAAGATTTATTTTCAGGTTTACATCAATTATATAGCAGCAATTTATGGGAATAAATCAACTGTACTGATATTACTGTGATTGGAAAGAACTTCATACTTTAAATAATGGATAAGTTTAAGGAAAAATAATCATGATACTGAAAGCATAATTAACTACTTTAACTGTATTAAAATATTATAGGAACTATTGTTACAGATACAAAACTCTGTCTTGAACTTTTTATACTTTAGACGACTTAGGACAGAGATATGCCATATACAATGCTTATTAATTATCCCTTTAATAAGTGGACAAAATGGTCGAAAAAAAATTACTTTGTAAACTATGGACTAAAATCAATTGAAATAAAATTTCAGAGAGAGAGTACATTTAAAAATCTTTGAAGCTACTATTTATATCAGATATAAAACCCTTTAATTTTATATACTATATAAACTATAGACAAGTAAAGATTGCAATATCTTTTGTGAATGGTTTTAGGTGTGGAAAAAATATATTATCATAGGGATGCTATGATACGGAGAACAGGGACTAACATTTTAGCAATGTGAATTATCATAAATGGAATGTTATGAAAGAGATATGTTCTTTCATCTCTTAGAACTATGAATGAGCACAGTATGTCATTTTATACACATACTGTATATATACTTAAACATATACATACATGTATACTTACGACATCTAGGTGACATAATGTCTTGCAGGCAGGCACAACTTTTAGAAAGAAAATTAAAATCAACTGTTTCTGTACAGGAGAAACACATCAACATATGATGGCAGGAATAGCGGATACATGTTGGAACTGAATGTACAATGATCACAAAATGTAAATTACACACATGGTATGTGAATACAGATAGTTGAATAACCTTTATAAAAGATGTTTTGTCATCGAAATGACAATCGATGAATGAACATGAACTGTTCTATCATTTGATCTTACTTGAAAAGTAATTAATAGAACTAATAAAAATTTGATTTAAAACAAAGTAGCAAAACCAATTTGGTTTTTATTAATATTCAGGACCAAATAAAATGTATTAGAACATACATGGGCAGAACCAAAGAATTGTAGTTGATTCTACAAAGTGTGGTTGGTTGAAACAAATATGAAAAACAAATGTATTGAAACAACTATAGTTTGTTTGAAACAGAAATATTTTGAAACATATGGTTTAAAACAAATAGATGTTTGAGACAGATTTGTTTGTTTGTGGTTCAAAACATTAAAGCTGTGTAGTCTAAGCTAAGAGTAGTACACACTATTTAGGAACATCAGATGCGTGAGAACTGTAATTATGCTTTAATGAAATAAATATCAACATTATTTAAATACATAAATATACATAGATATGATGTATGTGATATTGTATGAAAATACAATACTGTTGGAAAACTACTGAAGACATTTGTATATAAATAGGTACTTACTTAGTCTGCAGGAACAATGTGTATTATGATCGCATAATAGTAGGTTTATTGACTTTGACCAGTCAGGTTAAGATAATACGAAGTATTATGAATTGAGTACTGAGTGCAGTAAAATACAATAATAAATGAAATTTAATAATGTACTGTACAAATATACCATATTTTATTGAATATACAATTGTGTTTGCATAAAAAAGGAAACAATGGTAAAAAAATTACAAAATTAAATTGTTATATAAAGAAAAATAACTGTCAGATTACTTAAGTCAATCATGAATCAGTTATAAGGCAAGTGAAAGTCAATTATGAATCGGCTGTGTGCTGAGGGAATGGTGTAGGTAGCTGTATAGATAAATGAAAGTGAAAGTAGCTGTAGAGCTAACTGAATGGGATGTGATGTGAATAATCACCTTTATTTTATGGTTGTGAATGTGAATAATCACCTTTATTTTATGGTTGTGAATCAGCAAAATAAACATACAGGAACATGCAAAGTATGTGAGCGATAAAAAATATCGGCAAGTGGTGGCTGGATGGCTGTAGGAAACAAAATCGGCGCTTGGGGTCATTTTGGAATGAATAATACTACAAGCTGAAGTCTAGAAACAGAAAACAAAAATTAATGGTGGTAATTTGAAGGATATTAAGGACCTTAACATGTTTATATGATTTGTTATTAAAGCGGATTGCTTTAAAATAATATATGGAACAGGAAATTATGTCAAGGATATTTTGCTAAATAAAATAAGCAATAAAATTGAAAATTTAGGGTGTATAGGCTCCCCCCTGAAAAAATCTGTGGAGTAGAATATATATATATATATATTATATATATTATATATATTATATAAAAAAAAAAAAATATATATAATATATATATAATATATATATATATATATATATATATATATATTATATATTATAATTATATATATATTATATATATATAGTATATATATATGCAACAAATTGGATTCATTAATATTTGTTTTTAAAATACTTTGTATAATTTGATGTGAATACCTTCCGTAAATAATTACGAATATTATGGCGCAGAATGCCCATAATTGTAAAGTGTTGAACGGTTGCAAATTTCGCCCTCCAAAATTACCATGTCCATGTTATTCGTTTAGTAGATTATTTCTAAGCCCCCGAAATAGGGAGAGAGATAAAACAGAACTCTCAAGGACACAACGCATAGTATAAAGTTATAAGCTTACTGTAAATAATTTAATAAATAAAAAACCTGAACGAAAATATCTTTCAGTAAGCCCGTTGAAAATAAATAAGAAGAAAATAATTATAAAAATAAATTATAAGTGAAAAATTATATGTATACGTTGGGAGGCTTAGACCCCAGACTAAGGCCTTCCACGTTGGTGACATCCCAGGACATAAGAAATTAACAATAAAGACATAATATAAATTACATATATATAAAAAAAATTAAAAAAGTAACAATTTCCAGTGAACATAATAACTTTGGAAAAAATAAGCCAGTATAGGCTTAGGCTCTCCACGCACGTAAATGCGTTCAACAAGTAAAATTAAAAAACGCTAAGGCGTTTCGTGCAGGCTTTCTAATAAAGCAAGAAAAAATCTTACAAATATAAAAATTAAAACCACCAAGATTAGAATAATTTTAAGATAAAAATTGTGATACTTACATTGATTTGGAGTCCATACCCGAACTGAAAATGATCAGACATCTCTTAGGGCCTATTATAAGTAAGCTACAACTATTATGGCAACATGAGATTGTTTATTAAATAAATGGTTTTTAATTAATTTTTTTTTTAAAACAATTTTACAAAAATTTAGCCTAACCTGATAATTGTGTAGTTTCAGTGAGTCAATGCTTTTACTACAAAATAACTATGAAACAGTTCAATTAAGTTTTTAAGTGATGTGTAAAAAACTCTGCTTTGTAAAAAAAAAAAAAAAAAAAAAAAAAAAAAAAAAAAAAAAAACTTTTTGTGAATTACAAAGATGACTTCGACTAGAAGCAGGTCTGCGTGCTCAAATTTAAATAATCCACCGTTTGGAATTTCTATACATCATGTAGATGTTGAAATAAATTGAATATGATGGACATAATGAAATCTAAATGGGAACGACTGTCACAACTCTAATAACTTTTCAGTTGAGATTGATCGTTCTCGCACCCCATCACCCGAACCACATCGTAGAACTAGGAAAGTACTCTCGTGAAGAGTATTCTCGGATTTGAAAACAAGGGATGTGGGAAAGTGGTTAGTTAGACAAGAGTTGGAATTTTCTATTTAGCCTATATTTTGTTACTGCATAATATCGAAAAAGTTCAACTTCTAGGTCCTCTCTTACCTTCGGTTATAACTTCAAGAATAAGCTATCCTTCAACGCCAAACTTGAAAGAATTGGTTCGCCTTGTAACTGAAACTTATGCTCCATCTGATAAAGAGAAAGCTGAAAATTTATTTCGGCAGGAGCTTAAACTTGGTGAAAAGCCCACCGGCATATCTTAACAGAATTAAAGCATCTTTAGGAATCCGCAGTTATCAATGGCTTCTACATCAAAATGAAAACCTTATGAAACAGATGTTACTTCGTGTTCTACCTGAGGATCTGGTACCGTTATTAACGGTATTGGAAGGGGATGCGGATATTCATAAATTGGCCGAAGCAGCTGATGTGTTCATGGAATCCAACGCATAAATCAAATCCTATCCCAGATTATTCGGTCAGGCTGTGCTCCATTCATCCCTACCAGGCAAGTGATTCCCCAACCTAGGGAAAGAAAGACCACATTTCACACACATGATTTGAGCCCAATTACAATCGACTATGTGAGATGTTCCAGAAAGTTGGAAGCCCTCACATATCAAGTAAATCAATTAGATCTACGGATGTCTCGTAAGGATATGGTTTGGGACAGAGGTCGCTCTCCTTGCGCTGGGACAGAGGTCGATCTAACGTCGTCGATCACCTTCAGGATTTAGAAAGATGGACCCCTTGCCTACTACCATTTCACATTCGTGAAATGGCTACCAGTGTCAAGAGGCCACTTTTGCAAAATGGCTCATTTTTGGCACAAGGCGCCATACAAACCAATGCTGGACTAACTTCCCTACCATCGCAGGGGAAACTAAGTATAGGAGGTGGAGTTACGCCCCTGTACAAAAAAAGTGCGTTTTATCCAGTGGTAACTCGTAAAATTTGTAAGTACAAGTAAGTTTAACAATATAGAAAGTCTTAGGGAGGAAGTACCCCAACCAACTCGAATAATCCTCAATAACGATATAGAAGAATAGATATGATAACAAAATTTTCGATGCTAATAAAAATAATATCAGGGTCATGTTCATCAAGTGAAAATGCAATTAATGGCATAAAATCATCTGTTTTATCGCGAGATTTTGCTCAGTTGGGTGAAAATGAATCTTGGTATACAGAAAGTAATTTCATACGATAAGAGAAATCATTAAATTTACATATAATCAACGGGGTTTAGCGAAAAGTCAGTTATTGAGCTGGAACCTTTAGTTCCAAGCAAAAATACTGCGATGCGGGTGAAAATGCAGATTCTTGCCATGGAGGTCAGTGCTTCCCAAAGTTTAAATGTAAACGAATGTAAAAATTTTGCAATTAATGGGTCTCCTCCGTATATATGACGCTAATTTCAAAGCAATTATTTTTGTTAGATACAAGAGTTAATTTTCTATATTAAGGGATTTCAAAACCAAGGGCTGAACAAAATCGTTCATTAGGGAAAAAAAATTTCCTTATGTTTCCTCATATAAATTTTCTCTTAAGATGCAAATGGAAAACACAATAACATTTATGATTGTATAACTAAAAAACTAAATTTCCTGCTTAAAGCGGGATTACGAACATAATTTTTTATTGCTGATGTAATTGATAATATTATTTTAGGGATAGATTTTTTACTAAATATAAATTAACCTAGATTTTAGCTTCAAATATTATAATTGATTGCCACAACTGCGCTTTCTTGTGAGTCATTCAAGGAATTGATTCTGAGCACTACATAACAAATGATTTTAATTTATAAAATTTAACCTCTTTCTCCTAAACTCCCTTCGCGCCTTCCCTTTCATACTTCTAGATGTTTATATGAGGAGATATGTTGATGATTATATAAAATTTTAGAAAATGTTTAATGTGAGAGATAATAATTATGAATAATTAATATCCCTGGGTAGACTTATCAGGGTATAAATAAACAAAATATGCTAATAAAAATAGCAATGACGCTTAGTGTGAAAAAAAGTGATATTAATAATGAAATGGAATTTAATAATACAAGCTGAAATAGGCTTACAAATTTCCCTTTCCCCGCTACAATTCCTTTAAATGAATTAATTCATATAAATTTAAAGTTATGGGTTCCCCAATAAACTTTTAAAAGTCGCAGAATCTTCTACTAGTTTATATGATAAGGCCAAAGAAGAGATAGGGAGGTTAGTAAATGCTGGGGTACTTTCTCCCGCGCACTCACCTTGGGGATTTCCGATTTCGTTACTTTCTAAACCTAGTGGTGGAGTCCGAATAGCATAGCCGATTGAGATTACTGAACAAACGAGCTGTTTGAGACATTTTCAGTCTCCCTAACTTAAATGACTTACGAACTTACTTCACGGATGAAAGTATTTTCTGTTTTTGACTTAAAAAAGGCTTTTTATAACCTTAAAGTCCACCCATGATTGTCGAAAGTTCTTAACTATAAATAATCCTTTTGGCAGTTTCTCATATATAGTATTATAGAAGGCTTCCATTCCAGTCCCACTAGTTTTACAAAATACATATCCTTTATGTCTTTCAAAAATCGCTAACATTTCTTATATATATATGATATCGCTTCTCGCCCTCTACTCATGATGAACAACATGAAGATTTTAGAAAATGGTACTAGACCGGTTTAAATCTTTTAATTGGAGACTTCAGTGCTGATAAGTGCCCAAATTGGACAGTCTCGGGTACATATTTAGGTTTTGATGTGTCGGAAGGCTCCATGCTGCCTAATGAGGATAAAACCACTGCTATTATGGATATATATCCCAAAACCCAAGACTATTCAAAGATTTACGTTTTTTCATAGGCAGTCTAAACTATTTTCGCTCTTCCCTTCCTGGTATTTGTGAGATGGAACCACACCAGATGTGTCACCTCAAATACAGGAGTGAACTGCACCCGTATAAGTAGAAAGAAGCAGCTGAGGAGGAGTGGATAAATTCTGAAGCCTCCTCAAAATGCTTAACCTTTTAGAAGCTTGTTTAGAAAGAAATATAATGTGATCCTTTCAACTAAGGTCACGAGAAAAAGAAACACCAAAAAAATTAAGGAGAGAGAGAGACAAAGGTTTGAGTTGTGTGTTTCGAAGACGTTATTGTTGTGTGGAAGATTATGTCTAGTAAAAAGATGGAGGAGTTGAGTTTTTGAGGTAATGTAAACAACCTGGTTCTCAATGACTCAAATAAATATTCGTGAAAGATCAGAGGTTAGTCGCTCCAAGGTCGCCCTCATAGAGTGAGCCAATTGTTATTGGGAGGAATGAAGGGTGGAGTAAATGACATAGGAATGGATAGATGATGAAGTAATATAGAAAACGTCATTAATGAAAAGTAAATAGAGAATT
>JABUQX010096047.1:30000-32824 GCA_015478945.1 Trachelipus rathkii | reverse complement strand
TATTTACATTGTTTTTTTTTTTTTTTTTTTTTTTTGTATGTTTGTTATTGCTGTATATAAAATTAGAAAATTGCAATTTCAGTTTTCAATTAATCTATTTAGTTTTTGTTTTCATTATTTTTTTTTTCTGTTTTGAAACTTTTTTTTTTTTTTTGAATTTATAACCAAATTAAAATTTTGTATTTAAAATTCAGTTATTTTTTTAAGACGTTTCTGAAAACTAAATTATTATTATTATTATTATTATTATTATTATTATTATTATTATTATTATTTAATTATATTATTATTATATAATATTATTATTATTATATTAATTAATATATATTATAAAAAAAAAAATAAACTATATTATTATATTATTTTAAAAAGAAGCAACGAAAACGGGAGTTAAATTATTTAATTAAATTTTGAGGAAACAAAATAGAAAACGAATGTAATGGGATTTCTAATATAATATTTTATTTTTTATTTTATTTATTTATGTTATGTTTTTTAAAAAAAATTTAATAAAATTTTTGTTATTCCAACTTCAAATGATAATTTTTCTTTTCGCATTCATTTTAATGGTATTTTTTTTAAAATTATTTTATTATTATTATTATTATATTATTATTATTATATTATTAATTATATTATTATATTATTATTATTGATTATTATTATTATTATATTATTAAAATACAAAAATCCTATTGGCAATTGTAAAATGTTTTCGTTATATTTTCCTTATATATATATATATAGATATTATATATAATATATATATATATATATATATATATATATAATATATATATATATATTATATATATATATTATATATATATATATATATAATATATATATATATATATATATATATATAATGATATATATACTGGGTGTTCCGAAGGAATGTATTTTTTTTTAATGCCAAATTTCACGGGTTGTATTACGTGGCTCATTTGAAGAAAAAAGTATATCAACATAGGTCGAATCGAAAAAAGTCAGCAAGTAGTTTATGTTATTGATTGAACAAAAAAATAGGTATGCAAATTGTGCACCTTCGTTACAAAATTGTAAGGGTGTAGTACAGAAGGCATGTTAAGTGGAAAAGGTTATATCAACATAGGTCTGATTCGGGAGAGGTAGCGAGGTACGGGTTGATGAAGTAAGATGAGACAAAATCCGAAAGAACACCTTTTATTTCACAACAATTACAGTACGATGAGTAATACATGAAGAAGCTACATGACAATGATGACATGCTCACGATGAATAATACATGAAGAAGCTACATGACATGTTCAAACTGACCACTGGCGACCTTAATATAACATGGAGTTTGACGCATTCTCCAGTATTTGAGGATTCAGCCGAATTTCATCTGCAGCATTAAATATTCTCTGTATTAATTCGTTGCGATTATCAACCATCACTGCATAGACAAGCTCTTTCGTGTGTCCCAAAGGTAATAATCCAGTGGGGTTAGGTCAGGTGATAGTGCTGGACAAGCATATGGTTTCCCTCGGCCGATCCAGCGGTTTGGATATGTTCGATCAAGATACTCACACACTATGCGGTGTGAATGTGCAGGTGCCCCGTCGTGTTGCAGATACATCGCAGCTCGGATTGCCAAAGGAACATCCTCCAAAAGAATTGGTAGTTCGTTTTCTAGAAAATTCCGGTACACTTCCCCCGTAAGACGACCATTAAACACATGTGGACCAATAAGCTGATTTCTAATGATACCACACCACACGTTCACAGAAAATCTGTGTTGAAAGTTGCTTTCAACCGTAGCATGAGGATTATTATGAGCCCATACATGATTATTCCTACCATTATTAATACCGTCACGTGTAAAGGTCGACTCATCGGTAAATAAAATGCATCTCGGATGTTCGGGATCAGCAAGAATCCATCGGGAAAATTGTTGTCGTTGGCCGTAGTCGTCCTGTTGAAGATGTTGAATTCTTTGTACATGGTACGGATATAAACCGTCAGCGTGCAATGTTCTCCACACAGTAGTGCGAGGGATTCGAAGACGCGCAGAAATTCTGCAGGTGCTAAGTCTGGGACTGCGTTGTAACGTCTGAAGGATATCTAGGTGTTCTAGTCGAACAGGAACCCTTTCTGAATGTAGTAAAATCGACCCACTTTCTTAGAGTCTTCTGTGTGTATCGATTAATACCTGTCGATTTGGTAGTGGATACCGTTGTGGGAAACGTCGACGATATTCCATCACGTAAGCTTTCACGTTACTATTACAAAAGCCGTAAATGTAATGTATATCTGCAAATTCTACATTAGTAAACGTGAAAGGTATGTGTAAACTAACCACAATGTTCACCTACAGATGACAGTAACAATAACTAACACTCTTTAGCAACCGTATTCACAGTCTACTCTTTACACCTGTGTTCACCTACAAATGACAGTAACTACGACTAACCCTGCCTAGCGATCGTTTTCAAGGTCTACTCCTTACAAATTTGTAACGAAGGTGCACATTTTGCATAACTATATCTGTTCGTCATTAAGCCATAACTCGCTAACCTTTCCGATTCCGACAAATGTTGATATAACTTTTTTTTCTTCAAATGACAAACGAAATACACCCTTGAAGTTTGGGACATTCCTCCCGGACACCTATATATATTATATATATAATTATAGTATATATATATATATAATATATATATAGATATAGTTATATATATAGTATATAGTATATTATATATATATATATATATATATATAATATATATATAATATATATATCAGTGGCGCTCGTGGTCAAATATTTTGAGTATGCAAATCCAAAATATACGTATACTAT
>JABUQX010096047.1:10000-25000 GCA_015478945.1 Trachelipus rathkii | reverse complement strand
ATATATATATATATATATATATATATATATATAATATATATATATATATATTATATATATATATATATATATATATATATATATATATATTCTTCCACCAGAGTTACTAAAAAATCAAAAGTCATGGCCAAATTAATTTAAATTCAATCAAATTAAATTTTCTATACGCGACTTTTGAAAGTGTGGAAATCAAAGGAGAGTGAAAAGAAAATAAATGAAAGATTGAGCATAGCGGTTAAGTCTAAGGTCAGAGAGAGAGTTGAGCAGAATGGCTGATACTGTGCAGAAAGACGTTGTAGCACGAACCTTCCTCATAGGAGGTGGTATGTGACCGACTGCAGACTGCAGAGTTCTGAAGAACTTATCAATTGCAGTAGTCAATGAACATGGAGATTGTCTCAACATTTCGAAGGGCAGAAAAAGATAGGATTGAATTATTGAGAAAAGATAATTTTCATAATAGATTCGATTGAATTATTAAGAATAAGAATCGCTAGTTAAAACATAAGGATTTGATTATTGAGATAATATAATTTCCAATAAAGATAGGAATTCAAACTTTTAGAATAGGATAATTTCATAAAAAGATAGGATTTAATTATTGAAGGAATAAGGTAATTTCATAAAAAGATAGGATTGAATCATTGAGAATAAGATAATTTCATAAAAAGATAGGATTGAATTATTGAGAATAAGATAATTTCATAAAAAGATAGGATTGAATTATTGAGAATAAGATAATTTCATAAAAAGATACGATTGAATTATTGAGAATAAGATAATTTCATAAAAAATAGGAACGAATTATTGAGAATAAGATAATTGCAGAAAAAGATAGGATTGAATTATTGAGAATAAGATAATTTCATAAAAAGATAGGATTGAATCATTGAGAATAAGATAATTTCATAAAAAGATAGGATTGAATCATTGAGAATAAGATAATTTCATAAAAAAGATAGGATTGAATTATTGAGAATAAGATAATTTCATAAAAAATAGGAACGATATTATTGGAATAAAGATAATTGATATGAACTAAAAGTCCTTTAGCTTTACCTTTTCAAAGCAGAGCTGCTTGAGAGTAGACACTTATTTTATTTATTTATTTATACATACATGGTCGTGGCATGGCCTTGACATCGGCCCCACTTAACAATATTTTTTTATTTAAAGAACTTTGTATTTAAATCGTAAGATTATTATAATAGATAAAAAATATAAGTAAATGAATATATATAAAAATAAAAAATAATGTAATAAAAAAATATGAATAATATAATGGTGCTATGAATGTTCATATCAGGCACATAAAACAACGTAAAAATAAAGTAAAGTAAATAAAATACATACAATAAATAAAAAATTATTAAAATAAAATAAAATAAATTTAAATAAAATAAGATAAAATAGAATAAGTAAAAAACAGTTTGTACATTTGAGACAAAAATAAAACAAACTAAAATAAAATAAGTAAAATAAGATAAAATAAAATAAAAAATTAAATAAAATAAAATTTAAATAAAATGAAATAAAATAAAATGAGTGAAAATAACTAAATACAGCTGTCCCATACCATAGGAATGGTAACCATATAAACATATTTTTATGTACATAGTAAACATTTGAACAAGAAATAAAAGAAAATGGAAATAAATAAAATACAAGTAAAATAAAATATAGAAAAATCATAAAATAAAATAAAATTTCATAAAATAAACATTATTGAACTGGCGCTTTTGGTGCTAGGATGTTCATATAATATATTTATTTTAGCTATCTACCTGTATTTCCTAAAATTTCTATTAAATTATAAATAGTAAAGAAATGTATATATATATCAGGGACGTATACATAGGGTAGGCCGGTAGGTAGCTCCTACCCAATATTTTTAGTCTTTTTAAATAAAATAAATTAAATGGTAAAAGTTAACAAATTATTAAATTTTATATGAAAGTGAAAAAAAGAAACTGATTTAAAAATAAATTTAAAAAAAAACAAGTACATTAGTTTAGCAATTAATAATAATTAAATTCATTTGAAATTTTCCCTTCCTGCTCTGTTTCAAGAGCAAATTCTTAATCTATGGGCTTAGATAAATTTTCATTTTTCATATAATATTATAATGGGCCAGGCCAGGCATCATACTCTCTCTCCTCGTGAAAAATAAAGACACTTTTCAAAGAAGTTTATTTTAAAGTAAAAGTTAGAGTAAATAGGTGTTAATATGCATGAATATTAAAACAAAATAATAAAAATTCCATAAAAAATAATAATTAAATTAAAATGTGTCATACTTTATCTTACGTCTGGCAAGGTTCGTTATTATGGCAAATCAATTTTTCATTTTTTTTTGTTTTTAACTTGGAAATTGAAAATATATTATATATATATATATATATATCATATATTATATATAATATATATTATAGTATAATATATTATATATTTATATATATATATATATATTTATATATATTATAATTATATATATAATATATATATATATTAATATATATCATATATATATATATATCTATATATTATAATATATATATTATTATATATTATATATATATATATATATATATATATATATATATATAAATATAACTGCCACACCCAAGTAATAATCTTCTAGGTAACTGATACAGACATACAACCAATGATATTGAACACTTCCCTAAATTATCTGTTAATTGTTAATAAAATATAAAGACATAAAATGAAAAAGCAAATACACAGTTACTGAGATTACCTATATTATAGCCATATTTAAAATGTTGTAAACGTTAAGTGACTAGCCTATTCAGATTCACAAACATTTCATTTATTCGAGGTAGCATATGACATTTAATATAAAGATAATAATTTTAAAAATATAACATTAATACAATTGTTAAATAGCAAAATAGTTAAGATTATAGACTATTTGATTGCAATAATTTGTATGGACACCGAATAATTATTAACTTTAGTAACACTATAATAGCACTTTTCTTCTATATTATCAGTGGCTCTAATCACTACCACCATTAATTTTTATTGCACTTTTTACGCTTATAAGATTTATTATGAATATTATCATCATTACAATCATCTATGCTTATTATTATTATTAATTATTATTATTATTATTATTATTATTTATTATTGATTATTATTATTATTATTATTATTATTATTATTATTATTATTATTATTATTATTATTATTATTATTATTATTATTATTATTATTATTATTATTATTATTAATTATATCACCTTTCTCTATATTACCAGTGGCACTAAGACACTTCAAATATGTAAGACATACTCCTAACACTGGAGAACAACACCCCTTAAAGGAGAGAACAGCTGAAGGATGGTTGCAGATAAATTTGTAATCGCTTCTCCAGAAACGTACTAACGCTCTTAAAAGCTCATATTACTAGGAAGAGACACAGAGTGACCCTTTCAAAAAAATTCAGAAGAATATCAAGTACAGTGAATATTATTAATATTGTTTTTATCTATGCTCTTCAATTTAACTGTTTTATTAATGTTTTTAATGAATAAATGTTTTTACTTGTTGGTTTTTCGAAAGATAATTTGATACGTGAGAGTTTTTGAGACACTGGAAACAGTCATATTCCCTCGGCTTCATTAGATGTATGAAAAAGATCAGAGATCAGCTATCCAAGACCATCTTTCCTAGTCATCAGTTACTTGAGGTTGAATGAAGCACCTTTAAAACTCAGAGATGTAATGATGGGTGGAATCGTAAGCACTGGTGTGAGTATGTAATGAGTGACGGATTGAGTCATTAATGAAAAGTAGAAAAGGTTGGGATAACACAGGTCATGAAGAAATAACCACTGTTGATAGGTTTTAAAGGATAAAGATGCCGAACGTCTAAAAACAGCTCAACAGAAGGATCAAATGGAAACCAGAGCAAAAGGCCGCGCAAGAGAAGGAAAGGATATTCGGATTAAATGATGTTGAAAATCAAAAGTTTTGTAGCCATACTCTAAATCGATACGGCTTCGGTTATGTCCAACCGCTAACAACATACAGAATTCCAACGAAATGCCGATTCCGAAGTGCAGTGGCCAGGAGATAGAGAAGGATATATATATATATATATATTATAATATATATATATATAATATATATATATATATTTAATTTATAATAAAATTAGATATATATATATATATTATATATATATAGTATATATAATACATATAATATATATTATATGATATATATATATTATATATATATATATAATATTTATATATATATTATATAATATATATAATATTATATATATTATTATATATATATATATACTATATTATATATATATATATAATATATATATATATAATACTATATACAGATATATATATTATATATATATATATATATATATATATATATATGTCTTGCTAGTAACTAGCTTGACAATAAGGATATAAAAATGATTTAATTAAGTTCTTCTTTATTAAAATCATAAAATCAATTGCATAGGTTATCGTTATCTTCAATAGAATAATGGTTTATTTTAACATTCAGTATATTTCACAATTTATTTTTTCTTTCGGTAATTAAATTTCAATGGGAAGTCATTATTTTTTTCTTCTTCTTCCTATCACATCTCTTTCAATTTAGTATCTTTGAACAATAAAATATTTTTTTTTCCCCCTTTTTTTTTTTACTCCCTTCTTCTTTTAACTCCATTGACAAATGTATGCCATACTTGATTCTTTCTTCACAATTAATTACCATCGATTCTTTATTTTATACACAGAATTATATAACAATTGTTATTTTTTATAGAATATTATTATAATTATTACAAAAGCTATGCCCGGAGGCGGGAGTGCTAGAACTCTCACCTCTTCAACCGTTCCTTGGTTTTTTTCTCACTCCTGAGACATTTTCAAATTCACCCCGGGGCGTTGGATCAACCCAGAGTGATGACCACCTAGTGCAATTTTATTTAGTTCAAATATTATGAAGCATCATTATCACGCACAATGTGTTAGCTACATAAATAACCCTTTTTAGGTTACAAAACAAAAATACGTTACTTCCCCAAATATCATAATTATTATAGCAAGGGGGGGGGGTAAACCCCTTCCTTGCACATGGTGATCTTAAGAGTGATTTCGAACAACCCCAATTAAAAATTACGACTCTAATCATAACAAATTTTAAAGTTTACAACACCAAAAAGACATTCTCTTTGAATTTTTTTTTTTTTTTTTTTTTTTTTTTTTTTTTTTTTTTTTTTTTTTTTTTTTTTTTTTCTTGGATTCTTGCTCTTACATTTCTTTTATTTGATTTACAAAATATAAAATATTTCATACAAGATATAATGGCATTCGTAGCCGATTATGATTTCACAAAATGATTTCCACAAAATTATAATAATAGATTCCTCAACTTAATAACTAAAAATTCTCTTTTAATTATTTTCTTAAATATAAAAAAATTCACACTTAAAATTAGCAATTTAATTTCCATTAAAATGGATCCTTACAGATAAATTTTAAAACTTCGTTTCAATAAAATACGCGCTTTGATTTTTGAGAAAGCGGGCCAAGTTTCAAATTGTTACTTTAGCTTCCCTAAGAGTTGTCAACGCGTATTTTCCGGAAAGACACATGCGATACTTTCATAATGGTCCATTGAAATAAAGATCTATTTCTATTTTTGTAAAACTACACACATTTTTAAAAACATTATTACAATCACTATCATCAACTGTGAAATCTTAAATTAATTAATTCCAAGCAACAAATACAAGAAGTGACAATTATAATTAAATGTAAACACTAATTTTAACTTGATTAACTAAATTCAATTGTCTGTACATTTTTTTTTTTTCGTCTTTTTCTCTTTTTTTCTTTTTCTTTCTTTTTCTGTTTTTTTTTTTTTTTTAACGGTAAATTTCGCCCGCTTTTACTTAATCTCACTGAATTTCTTTAATCCTTATTAAACTTGATTTCGACAATGGCTTTATTAGAAAATCACATATTTTAAATTTATATTATTTTATTATTATTATCATTATTATTATTATAATATAATCCAAATTATTATAATTTTTTTTATTATTTTTTAATTATTATTATTATTATTATTATTATTATTATTATTATATTATTATTATTATTATTATTATTAATTATTATATTATTATTATTTATTATTACTATAATTTTATTCGAACTCGAGGCATCTTCAGGCAGAAAAAAAAAATTATTATTATTATTATTATTATTATTATTATTATTATTATTATTATTATTATTATTATTATTATTATTATTATTATTATTATTATTATTATTATATTATTTAACCACTATATATAATTCATTTAACCCTAGTTGATGTATTGAATACGTTATTAATTTTCAAAATTTGGTTTTTTTCTTCTTTTTCTATTCAAAGCTTCCCAATGCGAGAAAGAAAGCGATGGGTATTTTGGTGTTGTGTAACCTCCCTGTTTGGGGAGATTTCTTCGTTGCCTCGTTATTCGTTGAGGAGGAAGATTTCCCTTCGGCATACCCTTTCCTTTGGTTTGCTGTAGTAAAGTGAAGAGTGAGTGGGGGGGGGAGATCTTGAAGAATATTTGGAGTATTCTTCACCCCTTTTGGACTTGGTTTCGAAATAATGAATCTTCATTTTCCGTTTTTGGGGATTTTGTTTTTTTGGTTCTACTCGTCTCACTGTGATTTTATATTTTTGTTGTCTCTTTTTTTTCGGAATTTTTCACTTATTGCACTTTTTTTCTACTTATATTGGGCTCACTAGTATCAGAAAAGGTTGGTTGTTCGAGTCACTCTGAGGTCACCAGTCTTGTCGCTACCAACTAGCTTGACAATAAGGATATAAAAATGAATTTATTAATTAAGTTCTTCTTTATTAAAATTATAATTGTGGTAAGGTTTCGTGGTGTGAAGACGTGTTTGAATGTTGTGCTCTCAGTGAAATAATTACCTTTTAAATTTATTGTGTTAATGTAGTTGCTGTGTTTAATTGAAAGTGTTTATGTTTTTCAAACTTTTTTTTTTTTATTTAGAATTTTATTAAATCTAACTACTTTTGATACCATTTTATCCGTTTTAGTACTTCTACGTACGAGGTTTCTAAAAGATGTCTTGGTTTTAACTTTTTTTCTTTTCTTTTTTTTTTTTCATCTCTTTTTTATTACGTAACTGTACATGTATGTTTACTTTAAAGTTAAACCTGTGTAAATGAATTTTGAAATTTTTTTTTCACAGTGTTTAAAATTTGATTTTTATTTATTTTGTCACTTGAATTGCAAATTTAAAAGGTTTTAAATGTCCAAAAACTGTAATTACATATTTTAAGTAGTAAAATTAAAACAAATGCACTACAGCGTTAGTGTTTTTTAACTTTAACAGATTTTTTATATCATATTTTTACATATTTACCTGTAAATACAATTTTAGTTTTACCATTTACGGTTTAATTTAGGTTTTTAGTGTGTGAATAATTTTAACGTGATTTTTTGTTTGTTTGGTTTTTTTTTTTTTGTCTGTTTGTTTTGTGTTTTTTGTATGTGCATGCAAGATGGCAGATTTGAACCGGCGCGGGCTTACTATCGACTTTGCTAACATCGTGGCTTGCAATCTGACTCTGCATCCGTGGAATACCACCTCTCTAACTCTAATTCTAACCCTTTTGCTCCTGTCTGAGACGCAGATGGCTAGGAATTCAATCCTCTAACTCGTTTAATATGTCCAACTATAAATTATTTCATAATTTCCGTCTAAAAGGAGTGGAGTATGTGCCTATGTTAACATAAAACCTCCTGTAACACGTCTCGGAAATCTCGAATCTCCTAACTTCGATGTTCTGTGGCTTAAATATCTTCTTCCTTCTACTCCAATAATCTTGTGCTTCTGCTACTGATCTCCTAACAAACAGATTTTCACGCCTTTTGAATACCTTACTACTTCTAACGAGACTGTTACATCTTCTCATCCAAATATGGAGGTCCTCTATTTAGGGGATTCATGTACACAAACACTGAATGGTTGGGTTCCTCTCGCATACTCTTTTAGGTGGGGAGGAGGCCGAATCAACATTTAGCATTCTCAACGATCTGGAGCAACTATTAAAGAACCCACACACACATTCCGGATCGTCCCCAACCAATTCTTGAACACACTGACACTATGTTTCACCTACTAGTCCTTCTCTTTATAAATCAACCACCTTCGCTCCTATTGGTAAATCTGGCCACAACCTTATCCCTTAATTTTAAATACTTTCTCTCCAACGCTCCATCCTGCCCTACGCGTTTTGTCTGGCACTTTGTCGGGCCGATTGGGGGCATGGCGTTGCTTCTACGCTAACTATAATTTGGAGTGACTGCTTTGGTCACTGGTGACGCTTCAACTTCTTTCGATAAGGTGGGGCTGTAATCGTTGATGGGATGAGTAGGTTTATTCCTTCTTCGCTAAATCTTTCTCCTCCCTCATAATCCATGTTCGATCGTGCTTGTTTCTCCTGGCCATCCAGGCTAAGAGACAGTGTCGTATCGGAGTGAAAAATTTCTCAGTTTCTTCACTATCAACTCTTGCAATTTTCATTTTCTGCTTCGTCGTTGCAGGGATACTCTTCCGACGAGCAAAGCGGGCTTTCATCAACGAAAGTGCGCTAAACCTCCTTGGTTCTCCTACTGACAAATCTATTCCTGGCCTCTTTCCAAAAACATCTCTAACAAACTTCTGTAAATCTGTCCCTTTCCTCCTCTTATTCGCTCTGATGGTTTGGGTTGCTAATTCTGCGCTCAACTGAAAGGCCAACTCCTTCGCCTCCCTATTTTCCCCTCTAACTCAACCCTGGACGATTCTGGCATTCCTCTCCTATCTTCTCCTCTCAGGTGTCCTATGCCTTTGCCTGTGATTACATTCGATCGGGTGCATTGGGCTCCTGAAATCTACGAACGTTTGGAAGGCGGGTGCTCCGGATGGCATTCCTCCCGAGTTTTGAGGGAGTTTTTGCTTCCGTGCTATATCCCCCGCCCCTCGTTCTAACTATATTCTCTAATGTCTCCATACTAGCACTTTCCCCTCAGTGTTGAAGCACGCACATGTCCCACATGTCCAAAAGGAAGCCGCTCTGATTCTTCTTAACTATCGCCCTATAGCTCTTATTGTATTCTATCTAAGATCTTTGAAACCCTTCAAAACTCTCATTTCTTAGATCATCTGTGGAATCTCATTCACTTCTTTCCGATCGTCAGTAAGGCTTTCGGAGCTCGAGTCCTACTGGCGATATACTTTCCTATCTTACTGATTTATGGTTTTCCACCCCTTAAGGAACTACGGGGAGACTTGCGTGGTTGGGCGCTTGACATATCCAAAGCATTTGACCGGGTATGGCACGCGTCACTGCTCTCCAAGCTCCCTCCTTTGGGTTTCCTCCTTTTTTTGCTTACTTATGTCCTAGCTTTCTTCAAATGCGCTCATATCAGCTTGTGTTATGGGCAACTTCTTCTTCCTTTTTCTGTCAATAGTGGTGTTCTCAGGGTTCTGTCTTATCTCCTACTTTATTCCTGAAACTTTTCATTAATGATCTTCTCACATGCACTTCTAACTCTGTTCACTCATGATGACTCGACCCTCATTCTTCAACTCATTTCAATTCTGCCTCCTTCCTTTTACTTACTAAGAATTGCCTCCTCGTCTTAAATATTTTCCGATCTATTCTGCTGATTCTGGATAGAATTTTCCGGGTGGGTGTCGTCGTGGAACCTTGTGAATTCAAATTCTTTTAAAACTCAACTTCTACAAATCTCCCTCTCTAAGACACCCTTCTAACTTTCCTATCTCTTTCGATGGGTCTCTCGTTCTCTCCGGTCGACAATATAAACATCCTTGGCCTTAACAAAACAAAAAAATGTCTTGGAAACCTCACATCACAACGGTTTGCTAGGCGTCCTCAAGGAAGCTGGGAGTTCTGTTTTAGAGGGCGAGACTTTTTTTCCTCTTCAACAGTTACTCCAGTTATACAGGGGCCTCTCATCCGCCTTTGTATGGAGAACTGCTCTCATATCTGGGGGGCTCAGGTTTCACCTGGCTTTTGCGAATAGGGTCCGAGTCAAAGGCAAAACAGACTTATCAACTGTCCTGTTTTTTCTAGTTCACTTTGACCCTCTTTCAAAGGCGCGCGATGTTGGTGCTTTATCTCTTTTCTATAGGTACCGTAGCGGCAAGTGCCGCGGGAACTTTCCACTCGCGTGCCTCCACCTATTAGAACGCCCTCGTAGCACAAGGGGTGCCTGTGTCCGACATGAGTTTTTTGTGTTTGATATCAGCACTCCAGACTAAGTTCGCTCGGTGCTCCTTCTTTCCTGCCACCTCTGTTCTGTTGGAAATTCTCTCCAATCTTCTGTGTTTCTACTCAATTTAATCTCCCTCACTTTAAAGCCCGCTATCCTGTGCTCATCTGCGTAATTTGTGTTAGTTGAAATTTTGTTGTTGTTTTTAACACCCCTCCTTGAATAGGGCCTTTCCCCGTGAGCGGTGGTGATAACCGTAAAAATAAAAAAAATAAAAAATAAAATCATTGAATAGGTTATCGTTATCTTCAATAGAATAATGGTTTATTTTAAATTATAAATATTTCACAATTTTATTTTTTTTCTTTCAGTAATTAAATTTCAATGGGAAGTCTTATTTTTTCTTCCTATCACATCTCTTTCAATTTAGTATCATAAAACAATATAAATATTTTTTTTCCCCCTTTTTTTTTTTTTAATCCCTTCTTCTTTTAACTCCATTGACAAATGTATGCCATACTTGATTCTTTCTTCACAATTAATTACAATCGATTCTTTATTTTTCACAGAATTATCAAATTATGTTTCTTTTTTATATAATATTATTATTCTTGGGACAAAGGCTATCCCGGAAAGGGGCCGGGGGGGGGGGGGGGTGCCCCCCCCCTTAAAACTCTCACTCTCAACTTGTTCCCTTTTTTCTCACTCCTGAAGACATTTCAAATTCCACCCAGGGCGTTGGCTCACCCCAGAGGGGATGCCACTAGTGCCATTTTTATTTAGTTCAAATATTATGAAAAACATCATTATTACCACGCACATGTGTTAACTTACATAAATACCCTTTTAGTTACACAAGAATAACGTTATAACTATCCCCAAATATACATAATTATTATAGCAAGGGGGTAAACCCTTCCTTGCATATAATTATAATATATATATATAATATATATATATATATATTATATATATATATATATATATATATATATATATATATATATATATATATATAGTTTGCAGAAGTGTTGGGTGTTATCTCTTCTTCTTGTTCCTCCACTGCACAGGTAGTAGTTGATTGTTCTTTTGAAGTTTCTCGAAATGACTTTCGCCTTTACGTTTAAGAAACTCTAAATAGACAGCAACCGCGCTAATATGCTTCTGCTGTGGAAGTGACCTCTTAACCACAGGAAGTTTTATTGTTAACGACTTGGTACGTCAAGAGTAGGTGAACCAGCAGTATGAGTCGTTAGAACTTCTTTATAGTTATCTCTTTAATGGTAGAATGAAACATCTTGATATTTTTTGGTTAATTTTTATTAAACATCGTCTTTAATATATATAAACAAGTCGTTGACCCTAAGTTAAATACATTACTTTTTAACATTTATTAATTTTTCTCGATGCTAATTTACGCTCCAGTCAAGTATTCATCTGAGTAGAGAGAGAGAGAAGAGAGAGAGAGAGAGAGAGAGAGAGAGAGAGAGAGAGAGAGAGAGAGAGGAAGAGAGAGAGAGAGAGAGAGAGAGAGAGAAGAGAGACCGAAGATCAGAGATTATTTCTTCGATACATAAACAAAACTACGTACAATTTAATTAATAATTTTTATATAAAAAATACTTTTATCCTAATGAAATAAATATTATATAATCATATACTGCAAACAAATGCCATATTTAACAAATTATAAATATAAACTTCATTTCAAGTTTTATAAAATAAGGAATATATTTTTTCGTCTAAAAGAGTTTTAGACTTTTTTTGATTTCTGACTTTCTATAATGTTTTTAAGCTCAGCTAACATATTTGAGCAATTTTTTAACTCCTTAAAAATATACTTTTAATATCCATTAGTTTAGATATTATATAATTTTAAACAATTATTTTGACAATATTATATACACTTCACGCCCTAAAAGCGTAGCATTTTAAACAGTATTTTAAATTTTAAGCGCTAAATTTACTTAGTTAATCACTGAAAATATACCCTAAGCACTAGGTTACATCAAGACACTAAAACTTGCTCCTGCTCTTCAGTAGATGAAGTGACCGTCTGTGATGGCGAATCATCATCCGATTGAGGAACCATCTGCGAAGGCGAAGGGAGTGCGGCAGTCTTAAAAGAGGCTAATGGAAACGACATCCGTTCGTTCATCAGGAAGTTGTATCTTGTACCATCGATACATCCGTTGAAGAACCTTGTCAGGGACAGAATTAGGTGCTTCCAGATTCTTCCGAATGCGATCGACTCGAAGAAAGACATGGGAACAGGTTTGAAGTCCGGCAGGAATGTATGATGCTGCACTGGAAGGATGAAGAAGTGGTAGCTGTCGAAAATCCAGTTGTTTCATGTGAGCCATAAATTTTTTAATAAAATCGTTGAAAGAATCTCTGTTTTTAAGTGCTTGAAGAAGTTCTACAGGAAAAAGAGGTGTTTTTCCTGTTACCACTTGAAAAGGAGAGAATCCGGAGTAATCAGGTATGCAACGAAGACTTAATATGGTGACTAGTAGAGAGAGTAACCAGTTTTGCTTCATGACCATGATAGCAATCTTCAGCGCTCGATGAAATCTTTCGATTTGGACATTTGCTGAAGGGTGGTAAGCGCTCGTCCGGAGTTTGTGAAATCCAATCAAATTTGATAGTTCGGGGAAAAATTCTCATTCAACCTGCGGTCCTCTATCTGATATCACATAGAGAGGAATGCCAAATCTTGATTTCCACTGAATGATTGTAAATGCGACAGATTTTGAAGCCGTATTCACTAGAGGTATTACTTCTGTCCAGTTAGTGTTTTTGTCGATGCAGATGAAAAGATATCTAAAGACTGGAGCTTAAGTATCGGTAAAAGAGGATGGAGGTAATGTTCCACAATTTCGATATGTACAGTTTCAAAACACTGAGACAGAATTTCCATGGGAGCAATAGGTGGCTTAGTATGGCGTTGAGATTTTGAAAGTTGGCAATGTTTACAGGAGCGAACCAAAATTCTGATGTCCCGATTCATATTAGGCCAGAAATACCTAGCTTTATAAGACGCAGAGAAGCCTTAACTCCAGGATGAGACATCTGATAAAAATTGTTGAAGATCTGTTCAAGACAAGGTTTTGGCAAAAATGGTCGCGAAAAAGCTCAAGAGGTATCACACCATACTTGAAGATTGTCCTGTAGAGTAGATGGTAAGAATGAAGACGAGGCTGAAAAGTGGTAGTCCCTTCATCCGTTGATTGAAGAGGGCGATGGCAGGTAAATCGAAGGCATCTATTGTTACCTAGGATATCTGGGAAAAAGCATCAGACACGATGTTATCTGCACCTCTTAGGTAGGTCATTGATGAGACATATTCTGTTAAGACAGAAAGATGACCTTGAGGTCGATCACTCTTTGCTTGATTTCTACTGTAGAAAGCTGAAACGAGAGGTTTGTGATCAATGTGACATTTCTTCCTTCTAATATATACTTGAAATGAAGAACAGAATAGTAGGTTGCTAGAAGTTCATAGTCGAAAGCTGAGTATTTACGTTGCTGTTCTGATAGCTTTTTACTGTAGAAATCTATCGGAATTTGCTGTTAATCAACCATCTGATGAAGGGCTGCTCCTATAGAAGTCTGGCTACTATGTGTTCCAAGTTGGAGATAGGTAACATCCGGTAATGAAAATGAAAAAGTGGTGGCGTTTTGGAGTTGATTCTCGATTTTAATGAAAGTTTCTTCTTCTGTAGTCCACGTAAGAGACTTATCTTCTATATGGTGTTTTACTTTTTCTGATAAAGGAAGACGAGGTTTGCAAAACTAGAGCTGAAACGGCTGTAGTATCCAGTCATTCCCAAGAACCTTCTAAGAGCTGCTGAGTCTTGAGGAAGATGATACTTTGAAATTTCGGACGTCTTTTCTGAAGGAGGAGAAATTCCATTTAAAGAAATTTGGTATCCCAAATAGTTGAGAGATGACTTGAAAAATTCGCATTTTTCTAAGGATATTTTGAAAGAATTTTTTGAGAAGCTTGAAAATGCCCGAGATGTTCTCATACTTGTTCTGGAGTTGCTTGATAAAATATTACCAAGTCATCAAGGTATATGTAAACAAATTGAAGGTGTCGAAAATTGGAGTACATTATGATTTGAAACGTAGAGTCAGCATTTTTTAAACCAAACTGCATAGACACATATTCAAAAAGGCCGAAAGAAATTGCTATGGCAGTTTTTTTAATTCTCCGGTCGTATTTGGAATTTGGTTGATATGCTCTCTGAAAGTCTATGTGCTGAGCATGTCTTATCCATGTAGCATGCGCCGAGATTTTGAATTAGGAATGATACCATTCTTTTATTAATGACATTCAAAGATCTGTAGTATTACCACAAGGAATCTTGGGGTTTTCATTGGCGTCAGATGGAGCGGAGAAGTCCAAGAAGATTTTGAAAATCTAATGATTCCATTCTTCAAGAGAATGTCGAATTCTGTTTTTGCTGCTTTTAGTTTATTATCAGAAAGATGGCGACGTCTTGCAAATACTGAGGAAGAATCACCAGTTCTCTAGAGTGAGCAGGTCCTTTGGATTTAAATTTGTCGTCAAGTCAATAGATGAAGTTAACAGTGGAAACTCCTGAAGCTAAGATGAGTTATTGGAATCTTCAAGTTAGCGTTGATTTGTAATGAAGGAACTTCCTCAGAAGAGACTTGAAG
>JABUQX010096047.1:2500-5000 GCA_015478945.1 Trachelipus rathkii | reverse complement strand
GCGCCCCAAGACTGGGTAAGATGCGTAACATGCTAACTTAACTTCACACAGATGACTGTCCTTACTCTCAACCATAACCTTACTCTTATCTACGTTTACTTTCAACCCCTCCTTTTATACACAAACCAAATCTCTCTACCAATCACTATCAATCTATCAATCTCTATGGCATCTCGTCAATGTGGGGTTTATCCCTTGGCCAAGGTGGGCTACAACCATACCCCTTCACAAAACCCCGCCCTTCACTCCTATTATGCACCTTTCTTCTTGCCCCTGCCAAACTCACTTTCTCCTCTCCTCCAACATTTCTTTACTGACTCATCCACTTTTTCTTCGGTTCCCAGCCGGTTGATTCCCACCACACTCACCACTATACATCCGCTTAGCCAACCGACTATCTTCTATCTTTTTCACGTGAAAAAACCATCTCAACGTAGTTTCATTTATTCTATCATTTACCTCTTGCTTCACCACCACACAACTCTCTACATACCGTTCATTCCAAATTTGTATCAATTCTTCTCACACCTAACAACCCTTAAGATTGGTCTTCTGAACACATTGTCCTTAGATCAATACAACTTATTCCAGACCATAGTCTCACTACTATACATTAACACAGGTAACAATATACCCTCATATAAGACCCTAGCGCACTCAAGACTTAGTCCCTTTACATCCACCATCCAGCCACCTTCCTGCCATTCCCAACTTTTCTACTACCCTCTGCACCATCCATTCCCTTTTCATCCAACATTTATCTTAAATATTTAAACTCAGACACTTTTTCCAGCCGCTCACCATCTAACATAACTTCACACAAGAATTGTCCTCACTCACAACATACCTTACTCTTATCTATGTTTACTTCAAATCCCTCCTTTTACACACCCTACCAAATCTCTCTACCAATCCTCTCTCTTCAGATTTGCCACACAAAACCAAATCATCCGCATATAATAGGTAGGGAACCCTTCATTCCCTTCCATTCTTCATCATTCTAACACCATACCCTGGCCACCCCCACCTCTTAATTCTTTCATAACCCCATTCCATATACAAATTGAATACCCAAGAAGACATAACACATCCCTGCCTCACTCTATATTAATATTAAACCAATCACTTTCGACATATTTATTCTTACACACGCTTCACTATCGTCATACATTACTTTTGATTCTTCAGAAGCATACCACCAACATCATATATGACTAATACCTGCCATAGAGCTTCAATATTAATGCTATCATACGCCTGTTGAAAACCCATAAAACCTAAATACAATTTACACTTCTTCTCCCTTTTTCCCAATCATTTTGTTTCAATGATATAGATTGAATCCACACTCCTTACCATTAACTAAACGCACCCGTTCTTCACGCAATCAGTCCTTCAGGTCACTCGACGCACTCTTTCGACCAAAATAACCAGCATATATCTTCCCTACAACAACTCAATAAACTAATTACCCTTATATACCCACAGTTACCTGTCCCACCTAACCCTATAATAAGTGGACTAGTATGCTCTCCTCCAAGCCCCTCTGAAAAACTATACCTCCATAAAAGCTTGTGTTTACAAAACTTACAAATCCAATCAATCACCATCTCGCCTATATACTTTTACTGGATTTCCGACAAAAAATTTTATTCTTTCATTCCTCATGTTTTTTAAAATCAACTTAATTAAAACTCTTTTTAACAGGGAATACAAAAAATTTCCTCATCTTATGTTAATTTTACAAAGAACTTGATTTCCTGAAAGCATTATTTCTGAAGAATGGGTTCCCAGAATTTATTTATAATTGATTCAACTTTTCGAAAATTACTTCAGCAAAATTTAAAGACAAATCTCAGCGCTAAATTAACAGCTCCTAGGATATTTTGTATATGAGGTTGCCTTTCTGGGAAAAATCAGTTACAAAATTCGACGTAAAATTTGATGTTGTTAAAAACAAACTTTACATAGTTTAAATTTTATATTTTCAGTGAAAACAAAATTGGAAAAATTTTTAAATTTAAAAGATTAAACTCCCTTTACCTTTCATTTCATCAGTATATATCATTACAAGTGCGCGTGACTGCGATGCCACCTACATAAGAAAGACAATACGAAGCCTTTCCATACCTATTGCTGAGCATAAAGGCATTTCATTTAGAACTCTAGGCCATTTACATCATCCCCCCCATTATTCATCTATAAATGCTCGTTCTCTTCAGGAAAACGACTATATGCAGGATACGAATTTTGGAATATTAGCCCAAACTGAGAAACCCGATCATCAGTTTAGAATCCTTATATATTTGGCATCTCAAACCGACCTTCAATGAAAATAAATTTTAACAGTCTTTTAATTACTGAAGTGAGATTTTGTTTAAATCATGAACGCTTAATAACCACATATTATTGTATCATTAATTATCTCAATGGTTTATTTATTTCACTTTATATTATTTTAACTATAATTAATTTTAGATAATATTTTGTTTAAAATTTT
>JABUQX010096046.1:10000-22500 GCA_015478945.1 Trachelipus rathkii | reverse complement strand
CCTTTATTCCGGAACATGCAAGGATATTCCTTTTATGTGCCAACCAAATCGTAGTTCATACTAATCACCTATATGTTGTTTAATACGCTTTTCGGAAGATAACAGAGAATTTTAAAATTATTCGCAAACAATCTCAGGACAAGAAGTTGGAGAGAATTCAATATCACGACTTCATCACTTCTCTAAATGAAAAGTTGAGTGCTTTAGGCCCACTAACTTGAGAGTCAAAAGATCACCTTTGACAAATCTACCATCTCATCAGACCCTAATAGCGAAGCTCGAAAATACATTCTTCGAGATGGAAGCTTTTCGAGATTCACCCGATTAGAAGACTTCCTGGCGCAATTAAAGACCTTTTTACAGCCCGAAGAGAAAAAAACGGTTTTCGACTTATGGTTAGAGTTTGTAGAATACCGCAGAGAGAGAGATTCGATCTTTACTGATTTCGTACTGGAATTAAAAGATAGTCTGTGGAGATATCAAAGCCGACTGCACGATCTGGACGATAAAGCAGTATTCAACTCCAGGCAGATAAACCTCTTGGTTACAGGGAAGATCATACAAAACGTAAATGAAAGAAGGGATGGAGAAAGGCTTAAAGAAAAAATCCTCCGAATATTTGACACCGAGATGAACTTAAATGAATTATTAGATAAATTATCTCAAATTTCAAATGGAGCTTTATTAAAGGATGAAAATAGAAGGCCAACCGAGGTCCGCACCACTAGGGTGTTCCTGGCCAAAGAGGAATCGGAAAATAAACAACGGGGTGGAGATAGTAATTCATATTGGAAGAATAGGGAACCATTTCCGAAACCAAGGTACGAAGATAGGAGAAGGGAGGAGGTGAGGCCCAACAACACCTTTCAAAAGAAAAGAGAAGAAATGAAATCGGGGTATGGTACACCGAGATATAAAGGCACCTTAAAGAAGATGTCCGCACAAGAATTGAAAGAACACTCTGTATGCTTCTTTTGTGAGTCAGTCGGACACTCTTCCCAAGCCTGCCGCTGGGAATTGCCCTATTGCCGAGTATGTAAAGCATATCATCGAAGGGGGTCGCAACCTAGCTGTAGAGGGGCTCCGCCCTGGAGACCTAACCCAGAAACAATGCTAATGTTCACCCCATACAATAGTAAAGTTGATATGGAGAAAGGTGTGAGAGCGAAGAAGCCAGAACCTTATAACCCAGATAAGCGAGGGCTTAGGACCCTTCCCAAGAAAAAAGAAGGGTACAAACCTCCAGATGGGAAGGTAAAGACTAACGCGAGAGTATATATGGCGGAGAGCCAACCAAGAGATTTTGAGGAGAATGAAGAAGAAGAGTACGGAGATAGAATGTTTGAGAGAGAACTTTCTCATCCCCAGGAGAGGATAGAGAAAGAAAATTTTTAGAGAGTGGCAAAGAGAGGAAACGTGTAAAAAAGAAATTTCAGAAAAGAAGAGAGAAGTGGGAAGCTAAGAAAAAGGAAAAAGAAGTCGTGAAGCAACCTTTTAAGTTAGGACGACATTTTTACGCGAATGTCTATCTTGCTCCATCTATGAGTAGTATGGAGGCGAAAGCATGCGTTTTGGTCGACACCGGCTCAAGTGTCAGTATCGTTACAGCCCGGCGGTTAAGGGAATTGGAGATTGAGGGAAAATTTAAAGTACCCCTCCAAAAGACCGACTTAGTAGTACAGGGGGTGGACAATAAGCCAACAGTACTAAAGGGAGAGATACAGTTGTACCTTCGCATGCATGAAAGACATTACCTCACTACATTCCAAGTGAGCGACGTAAATGGAGAGAATAGTTGGGATATTCTTTTAGGAAACAACATCTTGTCTAAACCTTCCCATAAACGTCAAACCTCTTTTCTGCAAAAAATGTCATCATAGGAAGATAAGAGAGATGACATACGATTCGTTTGCCCCAACAAGGAATTTATTTAGTTAGAGAGTGTTCTGATGGAAGTCTTAAACGGGTAAGAGACCCCAAGTCGTACAGAAAGCATCCGCCCAAGCCACGAGTGCCTAGGGGAGAGAAAGTTAGGGATTCGAACCAAACTTTCACAAAACAACCCGCACACGTTGCGGATAAACATTTTTCCTATCGGAAGGCCGCTTTGTCAGTAAATTCCGCATACGACGCGGATAAACATTTTTCCTATCGGAAGGCCGCTTTGTCAGTAAATTCCGCATCCGACGCGGATGAACATTTTTCCTATCGGAAGGCCGCTTTGTCAGTTAAAAACGCACACGCCGCGGTTAAACCTCTTTCCTATCGGAAGGTCGATCTGTCAGTATCCCAAGGGGGAGAGACAGCCTCTTCAGTTCGAAATTCGCATAGGCAGCTAGCGCCTAAACGTGAAAAAAGAGATAGGGAAATTGCATTGAACGGAGAAGCTCAAGTTGAGACAGACGAGATGAAAAGAAGGACAGGTGCACCTACGAAACTCCACCCTCCACTCATCACAGTGCTGATCCCAGAGGAGCCAGACCCAAACTCAAGCACACCCCCTCAAATTTGAAAGAAAATTTGGACCAATCCGAAGAGTTACAAGTCTCGAAGAGCTTTGACCATAAAGAAGATGGTCATTTAATGCTTGATGAGGAAATTAAGATAAATTTAAAAGTAATTGAGAAATTTTTGCTAGTCAATCATGCGGATATCTAAACTCAGACCTGAAAAAAACTTCGAAGATAATTTTGAGCTGGAGGAAGTGTTTATAATGGACACCAGCTTTACCAGAGGACCATTTTACGTAACTAATACAAGTAGTCCGGTGAGGAATAACACCGTATCCCTCAGTTAAAAAATTTGAGTGACCAAACCGTTCTATTTGAATAATAGTGTGAGTATAGGAGAAAGTTATCCGATTATTAGCAAACAGATCGAAGGAAGCACAGACGAAAAAGGACACCAGAGAACAGTTTCTGCTAATGTAGCCACCTGCTCAAAAGGTCTTACGAAGACGGAGTAGGCGAGTGTACAAGGAAATTATTGAAGAGAGAAGATGTCGAAAGAAGATGCGGAAAATTGTCTTCTCGAAAAGCCAGAGTATCTAGAAAGAGCTACTCCAGCTCCTCGATGGATACCATGACGTATTGGCACTCGATGATGATGCCGTCTCAGTCTGCCCGCTTCAGAAATTTATAGATTGAATTACTCCTGATGGCCCCCATAAGGTCATCTTTCGGTAAAACAGTTACAGGTTACCGCACCCAGGTACCTGCAGGAACATCGATGATTTCACGGACTCGGCACTAAAAAAGGGATACATATAAAGGCATGTTACAGCCCACATTCGTCCCCGTTGCTAGTAGTGCGCCAAAAAAGAACAGTGCAAAACCTAGGTGTGCCTCGATTACAGGTTGGTTTACCTCAAACTCACAGCAACAAGAAGTGTTTCTCTGCCTTCTATTGACGAGTATTATTTACGTCCCGTAGGGGTAATACCGTGTTACATCTGTAGATTTATTAAGCGACGCGTATAACGCCCTAGAATGAAGAAAGAGACGCAAAAGCTGATGCGTTTAGGACCAGGAAAGGTTTATGGTGCCCTACACGCTTGATGTTCGGCCACAAGAACCCTGTGGTCTACGCTCGTACCAATGACAATGGCCCTTAAACCATCTCCTAGGGCCTGTAGCACAAGTCTACCTTGACGACGTTTGGTGCTAGGAAGGAACGTGCCCGAACACTTCGAAAGATTTGAGAAAAAGTGGCTCGCTGCGGTCAGAGAAAAATAAGCTAAGATAAAATTATCCAAGTGCTAGCCTTTCCTACAATCGTCCGTTTTATACTTAGGATTCAAGATAGGAAGAATGGAATTAGCCCAGATCCGGCCAAAGTAGAAACAATGAAGAGTTTTCGTCCCTCCTACGAATGTCAAGGAGACGCAGAGTTTACTTGGGTTCTTCTCTTATTTTCGCTTCCTCATAAAGGACTTCGCAGAGGTAGCACAACCTTTGTACGATCTGATAAAGAAAGATGTCCCTTTTCTCTGGACGAAAAGACAACAACAAGCTTTCGACACCTTAAAAGATAAGTTGGTGGTGCAGCCACAGTTAACTTTCCCTGATTATAGCAAGGAATTCTTTGTGAATACAGATGCCAGTAATTACGGAATAGGAGGCGTGTTGTACCAATTAACAGATGATGGGAAGGAGAAGCCACTCTCTTTCGTGTCCCGGGTACTCAAAGGAAGTGAGTTAAATTATGACACGATCGAAAAGGAATGTTTGGCCGTGGTGTTCTGCTTGCAAAAGTTTAAGAACACCATCTTCGGCTATAAAGTAACTATCATCACCGACAATCAACCTCTCTGCTTCATTTTTCGAAATAAACAGCAGACAGGCCGGTTAGCTAGATGGAATTTGTTCGTAAACAGCTTTTCCCCCACCATAGAATATAAAAGAGGAAAGCATAATGTCGCTCCAGATTATTTGAGTAGGCATCCGGCACCTAACGTGATCTTTATCAAGGAAACAGAAAAAACAGAAAAGTTGCCTCGAATAGATTTCGTTCTGAGTCGGGAAAATTTCATAAAAGAACAGGAGAAATGTCCCCGTGTAGGAAAATTAGTAAAATGGGCCAAAGAGAACCCAGGGACATACCCACACATCTTCATTAAAGATGTCTTATACTACGCCACGCAAGCTAAACCCTATCGTGTACAAGTTCCGGACAGTATGATCTACAGCGTGATAGACCATTGCCACGCTTCACTAGGTAGCGGACACGGAGATCAGCTAAGAACAGAAAAGAGGGTGGAAGAAAAATACGTTTTCCCCCGCTTACAAAAGCTAGTTAAGGAATATTGCAGTCAATGTGTGTCATGCGCTAGAACTAAGGGTCCCAAACCTCCTACAGCAGAGATTAACCGATGGCCATTGCCTTACACATCCTTTTCACGCGTTCATGTTGACAGCATTTTAAAGTTACCTACCTGTACAGAGTCAGGAGTAAAATACATCTTAGTATTTCGCGATGTTTTGACACGATATGTCGAATTAGTGCCTTGTAAGACTAGAACGAGTCAGGAATGTGCCAGAGCATTGCAAGAGAGGGTCATATGTAGACATAGTGCCCCCCAACTTCTTGTCTCTGACAATGCATTGGAATTTACGAGCCAGGTATTTAAGGACTTATGTAAGGCGTGGAGAATAAAGAAGGTGGAAATTTTGCCTTACAAAGCCTCCCAGAACGGTGTTGTAGAAAGAATAAATGCAGATATTGAATCTTTCCTGCTACACTACGTGAAAGAAAACCACAGAGACTGGGATAAATATCTTAGTTTTGCCCAAATCGCTATCAATTCCGCGTATAATCGATCTATCATGGTCTATCTCCAACACTATATATAATTGACATGGTTACATAAAAGAAACTCCAATACGAGATGCCAGATTGATGTATCACCATTTGATGAGATAAGACAGAGAAAAAGGACGATTTTCATCTCCGGGATTGACAGTAGATACGATAGTAGAGAGGATCGATTATATAAAGAGATTTGGCAAGAGAGAAGTTAGAAGCGGAAACCCACAAAAACTTGGAGCAACTGCATAAAAAGCCAAGCAAGAGAGAGTTCAAAATAGGAGACTACGTTTTCGTTAGAGCTGTCAAAAAGCCTCATCAAAGTTCAAAGTTATGTCCCAAGTTTGAAGGGCCATACATTGTCCGATGTTTAAGAGGACCAAACAAATTAATGGTAATTTGTTTGAGCTCAGGCCGAACCTTCCCTGTCCATGTGGACAACGCTAAAGTGATTCCTGCAGAAAAGTTCACTGAGTCACAGTTTGACTTTATGAACGATGAAGTTTGGAATCCCCACGCCGTAGAAGAAATGTTAAGCTCCAAAGAAGAAAAAAGGGAAAGAATTGAGGAAAGACAACCAAGAAGCGACCCAGGAGTCCCTTCTGAGAGAGAAGACGAGAAGTAGAGGAAGTAGAAGAAGACGAAGAATTTAAGAAGAAACAGAAGAAAATAGAAGAAGAGTAGATTTGAAGTGGAGAATTTTCTCCTCCAACAGACCAAAGGTCTTCCCAATATCTTTCCGAATTCCCGTAACGCCACAGTGTCAGTCCGGACAAAACTACTTTCCCAACTATCCCTTCCCACAACCACCCCCTAGGAAACATCTCTTACCCTATACCCCACCTCAGCGACACAGCGCGAATTGACCCTTGGAATCAGCAGACTCCTGTAACCACAGCGTCGAATTGACCCTGGAATCAGCAGACTCCTGTGCCACTACAGCCCCCGGTGGAACCCGTGAGAGACAGTAAACTTGTCGAAGAAAGAAGGTATAGCGATAAGTGTGGAAAGAAGAAGATACAGCGATGTAGTTGCAGGAAGAGTGCATCCTGACAGCGAATTTCAATGTTCAACTCCTAAAAATGACTTCCCAAGAACCCCCTCCAACCCTGCGGTTCGGAGAAAAGAGTTTAGACCGTCTTTATCCCCTATTCAGCAAGAGATTTCCATAGAAAACCCTGTTCAAGAAATTCTTCAGGAGCCACCGGCACATGAAGGTGAGGTGTATGGAGCCTATGGTGGATCCCCTCCAAGAGCAAATTCCCCCGAGAAATCTCCAATCATCCCAGGAAAAGATGGCGATTCCCAAATCCCCACTATTGTAGAATCATCTCCTAAGGAATTCATCCCAGATAACAGAAAGCAAGACCCATCTTACGAGGACCACACTGAATCTGTTCACTGGTCCTAGAGATTCTACACCCCGAGTTAACCCGAATCAAACAAGGGATGAGGACAGCTTTACAACAACAGACCGCAGGTAGAGGACAACCGGAGACTACAGCGAGACTCCTGTCCAACCTCCGCCGGTCGAATTGGATTTGAACACAACAGTCCGAGGAGGTAAAACTTGGTATTTGCCTCCTGGTTACTAGTTCATCCCCAATTTTGTATATACTTCGTATATTCCAGATTTCAAGAAAAATTCTTTAGTTTTAGAATTGAATTCTTTCTTATTTCCGAAGATATTACTTAATTTTAGAAAATACTAGTAATTTTAAGAAAATGACCAAAGTACATTTCGCACCGCGTCTGTACCAATTTCTCTACTTTAGTTGAGAAAACCATACATATAGACTGTTAGGAAAACTATAGACTGGATAAGTAAACGATCGTTAATAGGTTTAAGATTGATTAGCTGGATAATATAATTCATATAGAACGTTTATCTTAGGAATTTGGACGCAGTTTATGATTTAAGTCTGGATTAATATTGTTTCGTAAGAACTCTGAAGTTTTAAAATATTATCACATAGATGTAGTTCTGAATAGATCTTAACTAGATTAATTCTTGTAGATATTAGTTCGTCAGTTATAGTTTACTCATTATTTATATAAAGAACCTTTAAAACTTATCAGCAACCTTAAAGAACAAGGGGGGGGACAGTAATTTTTAATACAAAAATAAGATAAAAAATAGAAAACTCAAAAAACTTTTCTATTTAAGAAAAAAAAATAAGATTAACAAGTAGTTTGTAAGGTAGAAGTTAATAAAATTAAATAAAAAAACCTATTTAAGAAAAAGTAACAAATAAAAAAAAAATAAACTGTAGTAAGGGGAAGTACTAGGAAGAACGTAAACATAAGTAAATAACTAGAGTCAGTATAAATTTAAAAATAGTTATATAACGTGAGTTTTTCTTGATAAAACTCTTACATAGTTTATTTTCAACTAACTCGTTATTAGCCAAGACCCATATTCTAGTTTAATTAAATGTGACCCTTTTTAAAATTGCCACCTAACCATAATTTTTAACATGTGTTTATTAACAATTAGGCGGACCTTAATTGCCATCACAACAAAGAAAGTTAAAAGCTATAAAATATTTCAAAAGAGAGAATAAAGATGAATGTCGGAAAACCCGATTTGTCGTCTACTCTATCATCTTAACATTCCAAAGCAACTAAAAATGAAAGAGGACAGAAAGAAGAGTAAACAAAAATTCTACCTGTTTTAGTTGTATCTCACCCCGTACTGGAGAAGTACTTCATAGAAAGGATACTCAATCTGTTAATGCTCTTTTAGAATGTTCTCCAGACACAAAAGAAACAATCATCAAGAACAACTAAACTGGAGCAGTAACAACGTCAAAGAATCTTTTTACCCATTCGTTCGAACCATGTTTTACCTAAAGACGTTTTTCAACACATCAAAGGGCTCCCACCCAATGGGGAATTCAACTACATGACCAATTCGAGTTAAATGGGGTAAGTGTCTGCCCAGAAATTGAACGAAGTAACTGGAACTGCCTTGAATCTCAGCACGACAAAAAAGAAGTAGCCGTTTCGACGTTCGGAAGAGACGTCTATCAACAGATTCTTTTTGGATACGGCGACTAGACAAACAGTTTTGAAAACACTACTTCGAAAGAAGATCAACATCTTAGGTAATTATGCCTCTACTTCAAATTTATTGATTACTGAACTAAAGGAACAGTTGAAAGCGAATACTCGTACTTTAATAAACTTTAGGGATAGCTTACAAAAATTAATAGAGTTCCAAACTAGTTTAAGTTGCTACGCACAACATAATAAATCAAATGGGAAGCATCAGGGCGTTAATAAATCTAATTGAACAAACCGTGTCTAACATACATCAAATACACCAGTTGGTGATAAACTCGCTTCAATTAGCTAAAAATAAGATTACTAACTCGCAACTCTTCTCTCCCATTTTCTTACTGCCTTTGTGACTGGAAATGAACAAGGAAACTAAGCTACACACAGTCAATACCTCAAACTCAAATACATCACCCAACTTTCCCATCTACTCTTGGACTATCCAATCTGCAACTAGCCCAGGATCAAAACATTTTAAATCCAAAAAAAAAAACCTCTATCCACCCTTACCCTATAAAGGAAATTAATCTCATTATAAAACTTTATACCTTTTCCTACTCATCTTCCTTTAAATCATCTTTAGTGCGAGTTATGTACAACGACCCCCAAATAACTATTCTTTAGTTGAATTATGGAATCGGAGCGATACATTATCTTAAGGAATCAGACATGATCTCTGTCGCATGTGGCCAACTGCCGTGTCCCCACAGCCCAGGTTTGCTTCCTATGCGATCAGTTTTAGTTTATTAATTCTTTAATTTTGAAATTTCACCATGATTTTCACATTGCACACCTTTGGCTAAGATCTAAGGTGAGTAGAACCTGTGATATGTTGCTTTAGGACACTTTCACTCCGCGTGATTTTCTTTCAGAAAAACTAGCTTCAGAGTGAAAACAAATCTACCCACATGTCTATGACTATGTCTTTACTATTCTTCCTCACGGATGTGCATTCATCTCTTCTAAGTTTCAGTTTAAGAACCCTAATCCAGTCTAGAAAAGAATTTATAACACTTTCTTCCTTAATTGTAAGGAATATACATTTATTCAACTTTCCATCTCACGAGTCTTTAACTAACATTTCTTCTGTCTTGTTTCTCCAAGTTTCAACTGTTAAAAGAGATAGAGAGACAGTCGACTCAATTAAACCAAACAATGCAGCCTTTTACACCGTATTTCCCACAAATAATTCATTCCCATATTTTTTATGAGGGAACTTTCGGCACGATCTTTTTCCTCATAGTCTGTCATCGCATAGATATTTGTTTGGACCAATAAAGAGTTATATTCTTTATGCAACTATGTGCATGCCAAAACGCGGTACCAACGCCCAACCTGAAAGCATTTCTCCACGTCAGCCATCCCAAACATTCTAATGTCCGAATTCCAACGGCACCTGAAGATGCAGCCTTTAAAACAACCGGTTCAGATAATATCTCGCCCAGCTCTCCAACTCCTGTCCAACGATTGTCTCATACTTCCGAGGACCTCCTATGCCTTTCCTAACCATTAGATGTTTCTTGCCGTAAATTATGTTAATAATTGGAAGCTAAGCTTTGTTCCAGAGATTCTCTCTAAGGGGGGACCTTTTATACTTTACAGTACCTTGTTTACAGTACCCTTAACATACTTTTAATTCAATAAAACGGCATCCCGTCATTTAATAGGAGTCAAAAGACGATGTTTTATACCGTTTTCTAAAAACAGTTAGAATACAGTCGCGCTGCAAACATTCCACATTCCTGTTTGCAATGTTTTATAAGCATCCTTTCAATTTAACATTGTTTACTCTGAATATTTGTAGCAGCGTTGTAGTGTTTATAAGATTCGTGCTTTTCTAGCTTTAAAAATGCTCCATTATTTATTGTTGTTATATCATAGTAACAACAAATTTCACTTCTTAGTAATATAATATATATATAAATATATTATATATATTATGATATATATATATAAGTATATATATATATATATATTATATATAATATATATATAATTATATATATATAATATTATATTTATTTATATTATAATTATATAATATATATAACTTTAATTTATATATGTATATATATATATATATAATATTATATATATATATATTATTATGCTTATTATATAATAGTAATATATATACCTATATAAAGATTATCTGATCAATAAGTAGTTTTTTATTATTATTTTTTTTCAGTGCTGCAATTTACATAGTTGCCAAAATATTATATTCTTGCCTACAGCATTATTTAATTGACCCGGAGGCCACTCATACGAGTAATATATATTTCGAATAGCTTAGAATATAATATAATAGTATAACGGAGTGAATAGATCGTATTATCTATAATTCCATATAATATAAAATATATAACACTATATATAATATATACTATCTTATATTATAATACCTATATAATATATGAGCACTCACATAAATTATATTATGCATGACTGGTAATATGCATGTGAAGATGTTCCTATACAATGGAGTCACCTTTCCCTGTATTTTTGTGTGTGAGAAGCTAAGCCAAGTTCTGACAGCTGAGCTGAACAAAAGAAAGTAAGTCCTTTGTGCATTTCTACTCTAGATTATATGGACTAACTATAAATTTGATAGACGGGCGCGATAGAGGTATGTTAAGAAACGTCATTATTATTTTATTTATAAGAGGTAAAAATAAGGCTTAATAACAGAATGTATTGATTGGAAAAAATAGAAAAAGATGATCCTAACAAGAATAAAAGGCATATGAAAATTTATTACTAAAAATACAAAAATTAAAATATTATTAAAATTTGCGTTAAATTCTTATTAGATTAAAATGTGTATCAGTACACGATAAATATTTGCCTTTATATAAATTTACGATAATGTCTACAATATTAGTTACATTTAATAATCTTTACATTATTCCCTTATATATTTGTAACCGGTTGATGCGATGTTTTACAGGTTTCTTTCCTTGTGGTTTGGTAAGTAAAAGTCCCCTTTTGGGGCATCAAACATGTGATAATCAGAAGTCGCACTCATTGTACCTTTGCGGATAGAGATGTAAGTACCTCAACAGAGAAAATACTAATATATATATATATTATAATATATATTATATAAATATATTTTTTATTGAAGTTTATGGGTAGAGTATATATTATATATTAGTATATATTTATAAATATATATATAATATATATATATATATAATATATAATATATTATAATATATAATATTATAATATATAATATACATAGCATATATTAATATATATATATATTATATATATAGTATATAATATAATAATATATATATATATATAATTATATAATATACGTATATATATAGGTATAATATATAAATATATATAGATATATATAAATATAATATATCTATATATACTATATATATATATAATAATATAATATATTACTATATATATATTAATATATAGTAATATATATTATTTATATATATATATATAATAATATAATATTTAAATCTATATATATATTATTTAGATACTATATTACTAAATATTATTATATATATATACAGATAATATATATATATATAATATATATAATATATAATATATATATATATTAATTATATTATATATTTATATAATATATTATATATATAATATATATTATATTAATAATATATATTATATATATAATATATAATGCCCCAGCCCCGGAAATGCCACGAACAGTGGCCATATATTTATATTAATAATAGTTATATATAACGGTTCTAGATATTATAACCTCTTACAACTAAACTCTGTATTATAAATATTATAAATTAATATATATATATAGATCAGATATATAATATACGCAATATCCCGAGTTCACGCCATAATACTCGAACCCTCCTACAATATGCCAACTGTGTGGTGATCGGACTCTGCAACTACCGTCATCTATATATATATATATAATATATATATATAAATATTAATATATATCATATAATAATATATAGATATATATATATAATATATTTATATATAATATATAGTATTATTATTAGTATATATTATATATAATATAGTATATATTATATTATATATATTGTATATATATGTAAATAGAATTATATATATATATATATATAATATATATATATACATATATA
>JABUQX010096046.1:0-7500 GCA_015478945.1 Trachelipus rathkii | reverse complement strand
CTACTTAAGGTTAACAAATCTATCATAAGATGCATTCGCTTAAGTTTATCTTAACTGTTCCATTTTGCCTGAATGAAACTACAACGGTTTATATCCGATTCCAGGATGATATTATACTAACAACGGGGTGGGAGTTTCACTCTTACTTTAAAAAATTGGCATCGATAATACCAGAAGTAATATTTTCACTTGTCAACTCACACATAGAGGCACTAGGCAATCGCGTAATAAAAATCATCGATTCAACCAATCTGTAATGTGAAGTCTATCGCCCGCTAAATTATCTAAATACGGTCCAGTTCATATAATGCTCTTAATAACTCTAGTGATCAAAACAGACACTCCTTTTAACTCTAAGGTTATAATTGCGGGAGATTTCAACAGTTGATCTCTCCAACGAGAACATTACAAATCAGGCAAAATCTGTTGTAATTAATGTTTACAGAATGGTTTCTGCTCAAATTCACCTATAACGCTACCTACACGGGTCAACACGTCTGAAAATGTAGTCCTTCGCCTTAATAGAATCATATTATGTGCGGAACCTTAATGGACGTTAATACCTTGCTAATAAAAAGTGATCTGTCTGATCACTTTCCATGTTTTGCAAAATTGCCATTAATAAAACTCAAAATTATCACCACCAGTAAAATTCAAGGGCTTAAGATGATGTGAACATCAAAGGCTTTAAAAATATACCAATTCAAACAAATATAATCACCTATTGGAGTTGGCTTCAGTGTTCAACTCCACCGTACAAGGCGAGAAATATCCTTTCTTCCTCGTGCTGCATTCGTAGAACCTAGTGCTCGTTATCCCGACTCGTTAGTTAAACATATGTAACAAATAAATATTACGAGGGAAAAGCATTGCTCTCTCTCTCTAATAACGACAAAAAAAAAACCTTTGACTAGGTGTGTGGCTATAAAAGTTGAGTTCTGATAAAGCCCTCTGGGCTCCAGCGATCACCAGGCTCTATTTCTAAACCTTCTAATTCAACCAAACATAAAAATCACAAACTATATAAAAACAAAAAAATTTCGTGTAGCTTTCATGGCTTACCATTCCAAGGTATACACCATATGATAAACAATTAGAAGGTAGTTCTAAGAAAGCAAAGGAAAAACTACTCTTAAAGCAAATTCCAGAATTGCAAGAAAGACTTCGAAGGCCACTTGGGGTTTACTCAATAAATTAGTCAGCAAGAAATAGTGTGGAGAAGAGGAGCACAAAAAAAAATTTATTTATCTGAATTGTAAAACTAATTACAGTATTTTAAAAGACTTCAACATCTGTTAATATATTGTGAAAATAGTTTGAACTTTTTTTCTCCATATTTATATATCTAATCTCCAACCGACATTAAACAATTTGTATTCGCCAGACCGGAGACTAAACGAAGTGACTTTCGGTAAACAATTGGAAATCAAATATGTTGATGTAATGAATACAGAAAAGCAAATCAAAGGATAGTTATGGAGAACAACTTTTCTCTCCTAGACGTCGAGTCTCATTTTCCTTTTCATCCCATCACTCACGTGTAGTCACCGGAGGGTGAAAAAACGGTAATCCCCCTCGCAGCGGAGTCTGTTTCTTAACGAAAAACTTTATAGGCGCCGAATTAAAATATACTTACATATTATTAAAGATAAAGTTTTATTGTTGATTTTTCTAATTTCTTTTTCTAGTTGTCCCCGCTTTAGAGTATCATTCATTCTCTAAAACGATTTCAACATCGTTTTTTGTAGAATGTTCTAGGCATAATTAGCCTTTAGGCGTTCCCCCGTTTCTAAAGAAACACTTGTTCCAATGGAATCCAATTTTATGTGGATACCATTCTTCAGGGCTATATTTTTTTCCCAAACTATATATTTCAAGACTCACAGCATAATATTGGGTGGATTCCCAATTTACATAAATGAACATGCGAGACTCCTGTTTGTCTCTTTTATATGGAAGCCAAAAAAATTAGCAGCCATGCCGAATAGCATAGATTACACTGATAGCACCGACAGTTAGTTAGAATAATATATCTTATAGAAAGAACACTCATTCGTTCTTTTATCTCCAAAATCAACCGTTTCGAGAATTTTACACTCGGGGAATTTCTATACCTCAATAAACAACATCTAGGTTCTTAAATCTGATTGATCAATTCTGGATTTGGAGGACGAAAGGCCTTAAACACTCCAGTTTTTCAACTGCTTCTCCTGATTGCCTGTTCATTTTCTTTTTAAACCTGAAAAAAAAATAAAAATCTAACATGTTCGTTATAGAAATATACGAGAATATAAGACCTCCTCCCTAGCCATACATATTTTATATAGATCCTATCAACAAATATGCTTTTTTGACATGCCATTGACTATTTTTGGATCATACATATTACTAAGTGAAAATGAATCAAAATGGGACCCCTCTTTGTCAGAGGCACAAAAATATCTTACAATACTAGGTTCTTGTTTAATTTTTAAAAAGACTTTACTATCATGAAGTGACTGAGCAGCTGTTAAACTTACCCTCTCTTCTATACTTCAACCTAAACATCTTTTAATTGATAACCTGAACTATTCAACACACTTTGGCTACAATACAACAACACCGTGATTCTAGGGGCAGTTACCCCATATTTCAGATGGTGCCTCCAACAAATTTCATCCCTGGATTTGGGATCGTCGAATTCAATTCTCAATTCTCACAGTGGTATTTTACGGTGCTTATTACCTCTCGATACTGATATATACAATGAGTTGCTCAGTTATAAATTGAACCTGGTTTGCGTGACAAGCATGAGACTTTCACGGGTACGTGGATTGACCGTGGTCGGTTCTCGTTTATTGTTTTAATTACATACCTACAGTTTCACTAAGATCTGTTATTTATTTCATATAATCATTTCGACATCTATACTACCTCTGAACTTACATTTTTGAGATTAAAGTCATAGAGACCAGTCGTATACAATTTAAAAAACCCTGGAATGCATGAGTCACGAAAGAGGTTCTTCTAAGTGTCCGGTAAGCTAACGTTCATAGCACATCCCATAACCAATTCTATTTAAACTATGAAATTACAATTTGACACATTATGTAGGCCGTTATATTAATAAGCTGTTATAAGTCTATCTTTCTACACAGAATTTCCAACATTCAAATACATCAGCCTTTCCGATACAATACTTATCTCTACTATCATATAAAAGGTTTAATACATAATTATATCTCAACTCACAGAACATCTAATACAGAACTCCGCCTATCTTTAATGATTTGAAAGGTATAAAAAATCTAAACCACGATTCCAAACTCTTGGAGATATATCTTTACTCTAGAAAAATGTATATGTGAATCTGGTAAATTTTCTTCTTTTTCCCGCTACAGCAGAGCGTCCACATTCACTGCCTGCACTCATTATATGAGTGCTCGGCTGCAAGGATTTTTATTTCATGTGTCCTCTCCTTTGTTATTCTCATCAACTCTTTGATTAAATACTGTGTGACTATTTTTGTTTTAGGTCGTATACTGTGATTAACAATTCGAATTGTTATTAATTAAAAATCTGTTACTCTTAAACGCATGCTTCCTTTTTAATTCTTGATAAACAGGATTGAATTTAACCAAATTGCTTTTTGTAGCCTCGTTATTTTCTTTCCTGTTAGAGCTTTAGCAGGACCTATATCTCTTACTCAACTACAGTATTAGTTATGTGTTTTTTAAAATGGGTAATCGTGTATATATTTAGGATTACAGCATGAGATCTTTTGATCTAAAGTAATTTCTGAAAATATTATCTCTCCTGGATTCTTACTTATAACAGTGTGCTTGTAGAGTGTAGCGCAGAGAATTTTATGCGATATAGTAATTACTGTTTCGAGTGGCTGAAGTGACTTACCCTCGCTCAAACTTTTATATCTATTACTCTCTTTTTTTTATCATTGTGTCTATTCCCTATTCCTAAAATCTCTTCTTATTAAAATATGAAGTACGCATTGTGCGTTGAAAATCTGAGTTATCCTATCTCACTTACAAATAAAATTCGAGTCATTCATGGAATTACCTCTCCTCTAACATTCTCTTCATTTACTCATCACACAAAAACGATAAATACTCTCCAACAGATCGTCACTCTCTATCCCAAAAAAAGAGTAATAGAGAATTTGTGTTTGTTGCTTGTCTTTTCATAGTTACTTCATATTTTTTTTCATAATATTATACTCTCCTATGAATACAAAGTTGGAAGACTATTTAACAGCCTATAACTTAAATAAATTTTCAGACTATTTTTTAAAATACTCTGTTATCAAAACTAGAAAAAAAAAAAAACTTTCAAATAATTTTTTTATTATTATGTAAATGTATTTTGTTTGATAAATTCATTGACTAAATAAAAATCTTATTACAACCATACAATTTTTCAGATAAAACCTAAGACTTAGATATAGATAGGTCTAAAATAAAAATTACAGAATTCTCATTTAATAATAATTTTTATTTGTGGGCCTTTTTTGCATAACAAAATTTTTGGGTCCTTTTTAGTTAAAACAATTCACTTTCCATTCAATTTATTTTTTTTCTTTTTGGATATAATTTATCATTATAATCCTTCTTCTTCTGTTATATTAACTAAAAAAAGCCACTCAAGGCGTCAGCTACAAAGCAGACTAATTTTTTTATTTATACTCAATATAGCCCACAATACATTTCAAAAATTTACACGAAATTCTACAAAATCTTTTTTTTTACTAAAAAAATTAAATTTTTTTTTTTTTTTTTATTTGTACTATATTAAAATATTAAAAATAAAAATTACTTAAAGATACCTTGATTTTGTAAAATTAGAACATATTTATAAATCACACTACACTTTTTACTTTTTTTTTTTATTTTTTTATTTTATTTATTTTATATAATTATTAATTTATTATTTTTTTTATTTTATTTTTATTTTTATTATTATTTATCTTTTTATTGTTTTTTTTTTATTATTAATTAATTATTATTATTTAATTTTTTTTATTATTATTTTTTTCATTTTTATTTTAGTTAGTTTTATTTTTTTTTATCATTTATTTTCTTTTCTTTTGTTTTTCTTTAATCTCTTTTTGTTTTTTTTCTTATCTTCTATAGATCTACTTTATTGTTCTTTTGATCTATTTATCTAGTAAAATATCAGTTAATTAATTAAGTAGTTTATTATTATTAATTATTCTTATTATTTTTTTTATTATTTTATTCTTAAAGTTTATCATATTAAAACTAAATGTATAAGATATTATCTTATTGTTAATTATTATTCATTATTATTATCATGTTAATTTATATTTATTTATTAATTTATACGCTGCCTTTTAAGCATCTTAAATATTTCTTTATTTATATATATACAGGTTCTAAATATTTATATAATAATATATTTATTAATTATATTTAGATTTAATAATAATATAATTGTCATGAATATTTTATGATGAATAATAATTTTTTCTTTGTATTTATATATTATATTATTTTATAAATTATGAAATAATTTATTAATTATATTTATCTTATTGGCAGATGTACCCTTTTAATATTACTTATTAGTATTGCTTACTATATTTATTTATATATTAAAAGATAGATTTACATATTTGAGATGCTTCAATAGTCTTAATGTATATTTTATATTTTATAATATAAAAGCTAATAAGATTAAATTGTTTATAATGCTACTAAACGCTTAATAAGTTTTGTAGACAGTATATTTGAAATATGACCATTATATATTCTTCTGAGGGTTCATAAAAAGTAGTCTACAGAAATTATAGGCAAAATTATATATAGCCGGAGGGACAAGTAAGAGTTAATATACCCTTCACCATGGACCTCCATTAAAATCTTCCGAGTAATTCTTGTAACCTCTCAAATTTTCTTCTCAACTCTGAGATAATCTTGTTTATTTTTTGATAGCTGCAGAGCAGGGGCTTCTAACTCACATTGCATGTAATCTTATTTCATTATTTAAAGACTAATGAAAATAAATTTGATTCATAATTACAATATTTATTTTTGACTATAAGTCTTTAATTAATTTATATTATACCCTACATCTAAAAATAAATAAATTAATAGTTAATTAATTAAGAAAAAAACCAACGTAAACAAGAGCAGAGGGTTGTATACGTTAATTACTGGATAATAAACTCACAGAGCCTTTCGGACAATGGTGTAAATATAAAATTATGGTGATGTTTAAGAGGTTCAAGTGTCTTTCTTTAACTAGATGATATTCAAATAGTTTACTAATCTAAATAGTTTAAATTATATATAACCTCTTCAATATATATAGTATTATTTGTTTATTAAAAAACTTATATTTATTTATTAACTCCCAACAATTTTCATTGTTTAAATTTTTTTTGTTAATTCTCATTTAATCTCAAGTATGCTTATAATTTCTCAAATTATAGTTTCGTTTTTCAGTAGGTATTATTTATATATCTAGTATTCTAGTACAATATTTAAAAGTCTATATTAATAAAAACTCTAGTTAAGTGCAATAGTGGATTAAATGTATTTAATATTCACATATATTATTTGTATATGGAGATATAATATTAAGAATTTAATAAGTGTAATATTTTACTCTAACATAAATTAGACTCTTATCATAAAAATCTCTTGAATTTAGTGAATGGTCACTCCTAAATAATGGTGAGCATAATGAGACTCTCACTACTATATATTTTTTAAAATAAATATTAGTAAATATTATCTATGGTTAAATATATTATAATTTTTTTTAAAAACTAGATTTAATGATCATGTAGTTTATTATGTTATACTTTTATTTGAATTGAGGCTCTCAATATTCTGAGTTTAATTCATGTATTATACTTTTATGTGATTTATATTTTTATCCTTTAAGTAGTTTAACATTTTAATAATTTTACATTATTAATTTTATTTCGATTATTATTAATTAATTACAATATAAATTATTATATAATTATGTAGTATCATTATAATTTATAATCTTAAAATTACTTATCAAACAAACTTGCAAAATTAGTTTAATTAATACTATTTAACATGCATGTTAAAGAGAAAGAAATTCTGATCATATATCTTTAAGTATTAATAATCTAGGTTATTACTAGTCCAGTTTCACTTATATCTCAATATCTTCTCAAGTTATCGTTATCATAGTTTTACCATGTTATATTATATATTTAGTTTAAAATTATATTATTAAGTCATTAGTGATAATTCCATTGATATTTGGAATATAATTAAGCGTAACGTTCGTTAGCTAACTCACTAATAATATGTAGCTGTTATTATTTAATATAAATTATTAATTTATGTATAATGTAAAATGTTTTTTTAATTTTCTATTTATAATGTATGCTTTATGATGTATTATTTTGTTAAAGAATTAAATATTATATTTTTTGAATGATAGATTAATATTATTTTATAAATATATAGCCTTTTAAACTAATATGAGAATAAAGTTCAC
>JABUQX010096044.1:0-30000 GCA_015478945.1 Trachelipus rathkii | reverse complement strand
CTTACTGCTATGGTATGCAAAGTATTTAAAAGCATTCTTTAAAACAATATGCCTGTTTCAAATTTTGGACGGTAAAGTCCCAAATTTTTGAACTCGAGATAATTCTGCCAGGTGCAAAAGGTATTAAGGCAGGACTACACGATTGGAAATACAACCTTACAGGATATTTTTAATTAATTTTATTGCTGTTAGGAAATATTTTGAGGGACTGAAATTATTTTTGTCATAAGGAAAACTCGTATTTTACTGCAAAAATACGATTTTTATTGCCCGGTCTTGGGCAAAAGATTACTACCAGCTAAGCTAATACTTTGCAAAAGTCATTTTCTCATATATATTATATATATATATATATTAATATATTATTCAATATTAATATATATATACATAATATATAATATAATATATTTCTCTGGTTGACGATCAAAAAAATAGAACATCTTAGATACTGATATATATATATAGTATATATATTATAGAGATATATATAAAAAGAAAAAATACAATAAGTATCATAAAATAAATACTAAAATAATTATAGATATTTATAATGTATTATAAGTGTATATATATATAATATATATATATAGTAGCTCATAAATAATATATTATATTAACTATTAGTGAGTATGACTATATATACTATAGGAGGTCCGAAAGGATGTAAATTTTATTTTTTTTGATTCCACCACGCATGTAGTTCAGACATACTGGTTCTGAATGATATATTAAAAATTGGAACTTAGTATGCGACCCCCTATCCCGGTGCGCATACCCCCCCCCCCCTTCTGCGATCCTGGGTTTCAGACTCATTACTAAAGGAGCAATTCAGGGCTAATAAATTTAATTTGTCCCTTGTGCTCATCTATTTTTTTATTTTATAAACTCATGCGCTGTGTTAATATCTATATTATTGCAAAGAAAACCTGATGAGTATTTATGAAAGAAATAATACATGAAAACTATTTATAAAGTAGGGTTCATTTAGTCTCTTAAATCTATCTAGAAATTTAAATATTATTGAAGCGAATTTTCTTTCAAATTTTTTCAGAGTCCCTACTTCATGCAATTCCGTTTCGAATATTAATAGAAATCGATGCTGTCAATAATATGCATTAATAATTTACAATCAGAAAAGGATCACTTTACTAGCAATAATTTGTAAGAAAACAGTAATGAATGTGCAAGAAGCAAAACTCTAGAGTTCTTATTTTGGCCAGCCCTACTCCCTTACAATACCGCGTAAATGGACACTCTTACAAAAGGCTGATGTCTTTCGTTCATTACTTATTTGTAAGATAAAAATGAATGAAGAAATTAAATCAAAGGGAACAGTGCGAACATCAAAAGAGAATATTCTGTGGATTAGTTGCGAAAAAAGGATTTAGCGAGAGCATTTGGCACCTTTGTTCTCATTCCTCATATATCGTTTGAGGCCATTGCTATGAAAGGTGAAAGGTTGATCGTTTCTGCAATAGTATCTAAACTAAAGAAATGGGAATTTGCTTCAAAGGAGAAGAATGGTTCACTATAGGAATGTTCGATATATGTACGTGTACCTGCTATGATAAGGCAGTTAACCGAAGAGATTGTCGATTTGAAATAAGAATTCCAATGACTGAGTGGGATATGCATTTGTTGGTCAAAAGAAACGTGTTATAATCAGTTTGGGCCAATAGATAAAGCAACTACTTCAGCAAGAAAAGGACTCAGAAAGATCGTTGAAAAAGCTTGGAGTGTAGCGGTTATCCACGGTTATGTCACCAAAGGGAGGGGGCTAGATTTACTTTACAGTTACTGAATATTGAGTCTTTAGCACATTGGTTACGAAAAATAGTGATTACGATGAAAAAGAATTGTAGGGCCTCTTTTGTTTCCAGGTGATGATGTATTAATTGGTAAGCATATAATATTTATAGAATTTTGTATTATTATTATTGTCTGTGACAACGATGGTATTTTACATTAGGTTATTTTATATGATATTGCTTACCTGGTTGTGCATATGTACAATGCTGCCTTGGAAGATATAGGGATTTTAATGCCAGCAATATGGCTGATAGGAAAAAAGTAGAGAAGGAAGAAAAAGGTTCTGATCGAGAAACAGATTCCACATAAGGTGCAGAACCAAGATTGAGTGCGATTGGCTTCGATTGGAAGAAAAGATTCAAACTAAACACACACAGGATGGAAATTGAGGAGCATCTACGTTTATTATTGAAAGAGTCCTGAATGTATACGTATGGATCACGATCACTCCGGCAACGATGTGACTCTGATGCCATAGAAGAGGACATAATAACTTTCTAGTTTTATTCTGATAGTTCTCCGTTGCTTCAGCACTCCGAAGCCCTGATGGTTTTCTATATACTGGACCATGTTGTTGATAATTAAACTATGGTTGAAAGTTCATATAGGGGAGGCCTCTCCAATGGCTAAAATGTCTTCTTCGTGCCAATGAATTTACTTTTAGAGCACTATTTTTCAAAGATTGATGGTAAAATGACTGGCCCAAAGAGTTTCAAAAGCTGGATTTGGAAACAAAATCCAAATGTTTTTTAGACAATCAGAAATAACAAATTTTGGGCTTGTGCATTGTGAACTTGAAGAAGCTTCCTGGAGAAATCTAGGAGACCTTAGTGTTATTGAACAAAGCATATCTCTATGAAATCTAGCACTGGAATTAAAATCTGGCAAATATCACACAGTTAGCTTTAAATCTCCTTGGAGCTTTAATCATGCCAAAGAAGGCAACCTGAACGAAAATAAAATTTTTAACATGATATGTTTCTGTCCATATTCTAGACAAAAAATCCTCGCAGGACTTTAGTTAAACATCATACAGAGAGTATTCGCTCCTAGTTGGTTTTGATTAATTGCATCGCAAGCATATCTTCGAAAGGGCTATGAATTTTTAGTTACCCTAATTCATTCGTGAAACAAGAGTAAAGATAGATCGTGGAAATATGGAGAAGAAATGTCAGCAACAATGGCCATACTTTGCTCATCCTGAAAATATCTTGCTCGCCATACGGATCCAAGGGTAGAGATTAGGAAAACTGCATACCACATCGTATTATAAATGCAAGAAAAAATGGGGTGTAATGAGAAGCTTTGAACTTCCAACTAATGATTAATTTCAAGGCTACTAACATATACCTACATCGATTGAACTGCGGACAGGAGATAAACATAGTCCCCATTCTACTTGCAACGACCTTTCTAATTGATGATCTACTAGGGCTAAACACCCACTGATCTTCCTTCGATTCCTTGTCACCCAAGGGGTTGAACGCGAGCAATTAGCTTACTCACCAAGGCCTCAAGAAGACAGGATTGGTTATGAAAACCGCCATACATCATTATATATTAATGTTGCAGAATTCTAGAAAAGACTACGCCATACTTTTCCTCCAGTCTTAAATACCAATGGAAATAGTTATAGATACACTTTAGTAATAATAAAATGTAAAACTGCTCAGTATCTTGATTTAGTTATACAGTATTAATTAACAACATTATAATATTTATATAAATAATCAAATGCAAGGTATTTGCAATTTTTATAAATATATTATATTAACAGTAGATAAAATTATGATGTGTGATCCTATGTCATATTCTTATTCATATTGATAGGGGCGTGGCCTTCAAGGGTATAAGGGGGAGATTGATAAACCAATTACAATATTTACAGATTATACCACACAGTTTTTTATACTTAAACTAAATCATATATAATATAATTTACTCTGTAATTTAGATGGGACGATTATGAAATATTTATGCCTATCGGACGATGACGATTCATTAGTAAATTTTTGACGACTGACGATGACGATGCCGATGATGATGAAATCTAATTTAAAAAATATATTTGGACAAAACTTTAAATATGTCTGTCGGTTGCATTACTTTAGATATATTATAAATATATAATATATATATAATAATATTACTACTATAGATGTTATCGTTATTTATGATTATATATTGTATTATATGTATAAGTCTCATTAATAATAATATATAAATATAATATAAATATATAATATAATAATATAAATATTATATAAATCTCTATAAATATTTTATATATTGTGATATATATATATAATAATATATGCTATATATAGCGATACATATATATATATATAAGTTATATAGTATATTATATATAAATATATATATACAGGCTTTAACAATTCGTAGTGAAATTCAACCCTCGAATAATTTTGTAAGCGATCAAAATTTGATTCCTTAAGTCTCGCTATAATAATAATAATAGATATATAATATAAATAATACATGAATAAATAAATAATAAAATATAATAATCAGAGGTTTACAATTATAGTAAATTCATAATTATAGTAATAGTATAAATTAATTCTGTTCAGCAACATAATAATATTTTTAATAAAATAATAATAATAATAAATAATTATAAAATAAGTAATCGAATATAGAAAAAGAATTTATCTAATCGACATAGGAGACATGTGGTGGTTTTTCGGAACGATTCTAATAGAGTCAAGTGAACTTGCTCATACAATTATGTATAAAAACTATGTAAGAGCCAAGGACTTAAATGCTAAGGTTTCCTGTTGGCAGATAGATAGCAAATAGGCATACCTACAGTTAGGGTAATGATGGAGAATATATTTAAAAAGATCAAGGAGGAAGCTGTAACCGTGATGGGACTAGCAAGGTTCATTCCTTCTTCAACTTAAATCTTCTTCTCGTCCTCAGTAAACCTGGTTTCGAATCGTGCTTGTTATCTGGCCATTCAGGCTAGAGACAGGCTAGTTTCGGGGTTGGAAAAATTTCTCGATTTCACTCTTTATTCTACTCTCAGCAATTTTCATTTCAGCTATGAATGTGCTGCAGGGTAATACTCTTCGACGAGCAAGCGGGCTTTCCATCAGACGAAAGTGCGTTAACTTCCTTGGTGCTTCTACTGACAAATCTTTTTGCCTCTTGCCATTTAGCGACATCTTCTTAAGACATAACACTCTTCTCTGTGAATCTCCCTTCCTTCTTATGGTAATCTGTTGCAAATTCTCAACGAAAAAGCCAATTACTCTTCTTCGTGACCTCCTGTTTTCATACACTCACCTCAACCGCTAGACGCATTTGATTATCTTCTCTCTCCTCCCTTTCTACGCTGCAGTGTCGTGATGATAACACTAAATAACTCCCGCTGTCATACATTAGGAGATTCGGCGTGCCAAGGCCTCACTGAAATCATATTGAAGGATAGGACAGACGGTGGCCCAGATAGGGTATTTCTTCCGAAAGATTGTGATAGGTGGGTGTGCTTCTCGCGCGTGCTATCCCAGCCCCTCGTTCAACTAAATCTTCTATGCCCCAATACTAGCTACTTGTCCCTCACCAGTGTATGAAAGCTCGCACAAGTCCAACCTATATACAGAAAAAAAGGAAGCCGCTCTGCACCTTTCTAACTAGTCCTATAGTCCTCACTTGTATTCTATCTAAGATCTTGAAACCCTTCTCAAACTTTCACTTCTAGATTATCATGAACAGGCTCATTGCTCTTATGTTTCTCCACCTGTTCCGTCGTGGGCACCTTCGTATCACTCGCGAAAAATCAAGAGTTTTACTTTCTTTTTATACGTATTATGGTTTTCGCCATTAGAACTACGGGGAGACTTGTGCGGTGGTGACGGCTCTGACATATCCAAGCAAGCATTTGCGAGGATTATGGCACGCGTTCACATGTGCTCTCCACAGCTCCCCTCCTTTGGCGTATTTCCCTCTTTTTCTGACTTAATTATGTCTCAGCGCTATATAGTTTCAAATTACTCTATATTTCGGCTGTTCGTTTGCATTTGTGACGGCGACATTTTCATTCTGTATTTCTGTCAAGAGTGGGTGTTCCTCAGGATTCTGGTCTATCAGCTTACTTAGTTTCTTACTTTTCATTAATGATCTTCTCACCTGCCATTAACTCTATCCACTCATATAGCCCGATGACTGCAACCCCTTCATTCTCAACTCATTCAGTTCTAGCTTCCTTCTTTTACTTTCTAAGAGTGCTCTTGTCTTATCTTTCCATTTTTGCATCTGTATAGCATTTACGGATGGGGTCGTCTCAACTTGGCGAAAGTTCAATTCTTCTCCACACGTTTAAAACTCCTTTCTCTAAAAAGAATTTTAACTTTGTTATCTCTTTCGGAGCGTCTCTCTCGTCTCTCCTGTTGACACTATTAACATCCTTGGCCTTAACACCAAACAAAAAAATGTATCTTGAAACCTCATGTCACAACGGTCGCTAGGGCGGCCTCAAAAACTGGGAGTTCTCTTTAGACTGCTAGACTTTTTTTTTCTTCTCAGTTGCTCAAGCGCTATACAAGGTCTCATCCGCCTTGTATGGAGTACTTTCTCATATTATCTTGTGGGTGGGGGGGGGGCCTCTTGGCTTCCCGGCTTTGGATAGGAGAGAGTCGCAGTCAAGAACAGAGCCAAAAAAAGAGGTGTATAAACTGTTCTTTTGTTGCTTTATCTCTATTCTATAGGCAATCTACAGCGGAAAGTGCTCGGAAGGGAACCTATTATTTTTGCGATAACCACCACCTTTATGTACGCTCCTTGCGTTGAACACAAGCATTAGTTTGTCCTTGATTAATATTACTGTGTTGATATTGGTATAAGACTTCAAGGCTAGAGTTCACGCATAGTAGGTCTAGTTCTCCTATACGCCACTCTTTCTGTGGATTCTATTTTTCCATCTTATGTATCGTATATGCTGAATTAATCTTACCTCACTTTAAAGGCCTGGGTCTATAGCTCAAATTCTGTATGCGTTTTAAATTTGACCTTAAGAGAGTGTGTACTTATTGATGCCTTTAAGGCACTATTACCAACGTGTTGTACATTGCACATTAGAGGCCTCTGCACTGTGAATTGGTGGTGACAACTGTGAAAAACAAGTATCTTAGAGTGGCAAGTGTGGCGAATGAACTAGAAATCCCCTTATTTCACTCCGGTTTCGAGAAACATCTATCAGATTATCCCAGAAAATTGACTCTCGTGTCAAAATTACTTCATCTGAATACCGTGGAGTTAGGAGAAGATTTCAGACAAGTCCTCACATATACTTTATACTATTCAACCTTACAATTTAACCTTTTAGATTTCTAGCACTCACACACGGAAATTCTACCATAGCTCTCTACCACAAGCAATTCATCAGAATTGCAATCTTTCTATCCCCCTCTCCATTCCTTTCCACACCAAACACAAACACATTTCACACCACACACTCATTTTCACGAATTCTCTTCCATCATTTGTTTCCTACACAGCTAGCAAATCAAGTTTGCCCTTTCTAAATACATCCTATTACCGCTCCTCCTCAACATTTATTCGTCTTACATTGCCATGGTATCACATACAGATGTCTCCTACCTCATTTGCCTCACTCAGACAGAGAATTCCCGACCCGATATGACTCTGGCACAATCGACCTTTCTAGCTCATGTTCGACTTCCAGAGCGTTTCCTGGGTAAGAAATATATAGTGTAGTGGCCAGGCCAACCCACTACCACTCCGAGTGCGACTTAGTTGCCTTCATATCGACACGCAGGACATACGATCTACGGCAATTCCTTTCCCCCTTCACACTTAGGGATAATAAGGATAGAAGTCTGTTTGACTGTGTCCTATAGAGGGCGATGAATGGTTTATAAGTATGTGTATATGAATATGTGGATAAAGGATGTGTTCTCTAAGATGTCGTGTGAGTTGAGTTGGATATCTGAACGCATGAGAACATCTCGGTGCGATCTCGAAGACCATCAATATGCCTGATTTATGTGTACATTATTCAAGGTACCTTAATCAAAATGGGTAGGTATATATTAGTGAGGGAATAAAATAATGTAAAGTAGTAAAATATACTATTATTTAAGTGACTATTGTATATAATATAATTCTATATATATATATATCACTATACTATATAATTTTATAATCATTTTCGGTAAAATATATTGATTTTATATATAGTAGTTAATAATCGTAATCCCGAGGAGCATACTAGGGGCGAGGTTATTCTCTCTTCATACTATATATTTATTATATATTATTTTCTATTAATATTTCATAACTCAAGATAAGCTACTAAGGTATATAATGACACTATATTTTTATATATCAGTGATGGAGAGGCGATTAAGTCAGTAGATCGGTCATCTCGGCTTATTCTCGGAGCTCATATTTGTAGTTCAATCGTCATCGGTCATATCGGTGCCTCTCTGGCAAATTCTCTAGCCGATATAATTATTTCTCATAGACATAAATTAAATTGTCGTACTCCTAGATACTTTAAGAACTTTTGGTGATAATATTAAAAACTCAATAATAATATATACTACAAATTCTATTTAATATTTATATATTAAAAATTATTTATTATATATAATAATTATATTCTATACCTAATATATAATAAATTTTAAATTACTTAAATTATATTAATATTATCAAGGCTATAATTATTATTAGATTTAATACCTTATACTCTCTATATTTTATTATATATTATATAAGTATTATTTTAGTATCATATACTATCATTATATAGACTCTATGGAATATAAATACTTTATATTATTACTTTTGATTCTTATAATGCGTATGTCATGACATTCCCAGTGCTCTGAGTTCGCCGCTTTTTCTATGCGCTTCATATCCACACTATCCTCCAGACATCTCTAGGAGAACATCTAAGTCTTTGATCCACGATATGCATATACACATACATGTATGATACTACCAGCTCCCTCTCATTAGACAAACATCTCTAGCCAGACATTCCTGCCCTTATCTGGGTCCCTATAGTCGTGGTTGTGAAAATAGATTAACGCGAGGATCGTATATAATTGAGTCTATGCGTTAATAGCCAGAGAAAGTGATAAGGATGGTAGTTGTAATATCGGAGTTGGCTGGCCACTATACACTTACTTTTGAGTACGAGAATGTGATTGCATGGCTCAGAGTTGTCAGATATGGTCATAGTTGTGATCGCCGTCCTATCTTTTGGTATCGAATAAATGTTATACATGGAAGCAGGAATGTAACGTAATGGCATTACATGAGAATTGTCAAAGGAATTAAATGTTGAGGTATGAGAAGTTGTATAGGAATTTGTTATATAGATATAACGCGAAAAATTGATTGTGAGCTGTGACTGAACACATTAAAGATGGAAGGAACGATGAAAAGACGATGGATGTAGGTGTGAAATTGTATGGTGTTATTAAGGGTGTGGAAGGAGATGCTGAGGGGTTAGATAGAAAGATTGAAATTACAGTATGAAGGAAATTATAGAGTTAATAGGTAGGGAGCTATGGTAAATTTGCTGTGGTATAGTACCTCACATTGTAACTTCTAAAGTTTGATCAAGTGAGTAAAAGTATGTAGTTCATACGCTGGCATTTGATAGGATAGTTCCATCTTGAGTGAGTATATTTTGATAAGACTGTGCAATTTCTTTATGGGATTATCTGAATGATGAATTTTCGGATTTGTACTTCGATGTGAGAGTTAGTGAGGTAAGTGTGTAGTATCTCATTTGCCACATGTGATTCTGGATCTCCACTTAAAGAGATGTTTTATATGTAATGTCAGCGCCATCCACTCACAGTCAGAGCCCTAGTTCAAATAGAGCGGTGTGAGTCATATTGTAGTAAAGCATCCAATTCACCCTCTTAAGTCTTCATAAATTACGCAGATAGAGCATTCAAACGACAGGCCTTTATAGAAGTGGAGAGAACATTAAAGCTCAGCAGGACATACAGAGATGTGCAAAAGCTATTCCACTAGAAACAGAGGGTGGGCTCGAGATAAAGGAGGATAAACCACAGCGAACCTAGCCTGGAATGATTACCATAGTATCAAACATCATACAATATCCAGAACATAGATACTAGTCTAACATCTGTGTTAGCTACGAGGACGTGTAGCGATATAGCTGGTGAGGTCGGGTACCAAATTGAATATGTTCCCCTCGAGCATTTTTCACTGCTGAGTTTCTGGCCCTGTTTTTACTCTATAGAGAAAAAGAAAGAATTGAAAGTAACAGAAAGTTTCTAAGCCTCTGTTGGCCGTTGACTCGAAAGAATATATACAACAAACACCGACCAGTGTAACGCCGGAATGTTTGCCCCCTCGCACCCAAGATCATTGAGAGTGGACTAGTACTGCATATACGAAGGGCGGATGAAGACCTTGGATATAGCTGTGACTACTGAAGCACTTGTGCGAAGAAAAAAAAAAGTCGTCGACACAGCTGAGTCTCAAACACAGTCCCAGTTCTTTAGAAGGTGCCGCTAATACATCAAGCCAGCAAAGACACTAGCAAATATTTTATTATATCTATGGAATAGTTTAACGCACAACGACATATTATTGTGTTATAATTTAAGCAAGATGGATAGATATTATTGTTGACAGGAGAATCGATCGAAACGCGTCGAAGAGATAGGAAGATTAGAATACGTTTTAGAGAAGGAGATTCGTCGAAGTTGGGTTTTTAAAGAATTGAATTTCACGAAGTTGAGACGACCCTATTAGCTATTTCCAATAACACAATAATGAAATATTTTCCTATTAATAACAACACTTGAAACTTCCTCTTCTATTGTTCTTTCTTTGAAGAATAGAAGAGGTTATGGGTTATAAGATCCTCTCCAGAAATTCTTTATAGTTTCCAGGGTTCATGCCCTTGTAAAGGGCGTCATTCGTTCTTTCATGGATAATATGTAATACATTTTGGGTGGATCCACTTATGTAGCTTTACTTGAAAGAGTGCGAGTAGACGATTTGCTATTTCCTGTTCATCAAACTCTTCCACTATTACTTACACTTTCTTTCACATTTTCCAATCTTTTTCTACTGCTGCATCATTTTCTCATTCTCCTTACACAACTGAAATTGCAATAGACGCTTCTCTTCTGAATTTTTTAGTCTTATGCCTCCTCCAATGAGAATATTTTATGGCCCAGGGGTCTTCAACCGTCTTCTACTCCGGCCAAGTTTTTGACTATCCTTATCCGGCCCGGATAAACCGGGTGCCTCGCCTCGATCTCTGCCAGAATGCCCTTCCCTCCCCATACGCCTCAGAGCCTCGGTACGCCTACCGATAATACTTTCCTATAGGTTTCTCGCTCATTGGGGGGAAATATTCAAAAATAATTTGATAAAATCAATAAATTATATATATATACATATATATCATATTATATATCTATATATATGTATTATATATATATATTATATACTATATAATATATTATATATATAATATATTATATTATATATAAAATATATATTATATAATATTATATATATAAATATATATATTTATATAGTAAACTAATATATATATATATATTATATATATAATATATATACTATATATATACAGTTATATAAAAGTATATATAAGTATATAAAGTATATCATATACTATATATTTATATATATAGTTATATATTATATATATTATATAATATTATATATAGTAATATATATAAATATATACTATATATATTATATATATATTATATTAATATATAAATATATATATATTATTAAATATTATTTATATATATATAATAATATACGATATAATAGTATATATAATAATATAATATATACAGTAATTAATTATTATATTTATTATATTATTATATACATATATAATATAAGTATATATATTATATATAGATCTATATAATATATTATAATAATATATACGATGTTTTGACTTCTGAAGATTTATATTTTGTCATATATTATTTTTATTCATATTATGTTTTACGTACAATACTTTCTATTCTGAAATTTTGTGGTACACGTTTCATTAAATATATTTCATAAAAGAATAGCTTAAGATCTATAAAAGAAAAAAGAAGATAAAATTGGGTTACAAACTGTGTTCATGCATTGTAAGCTTTCAGTTTTTAAATAATACCTTAACTAAAATAATTTTAATTAATCAATCATACAGGCTAAGTTTTTTATTTTATTTTTATATTGAAATTGGATTATTTGGAACTTTTTTTTTTAAAATGGCATTTAGGGAGAATTTTTCTTCCGGTTTGTAAGTTGTGGATGTTAATAGAGAGCATCGTTGCTCAAGCTTAATCGAAAGAAAGCAAATGAGAAATATTAATTTCAAATTACAGATTTCATAATACTTAATTCGCATTTGCAACATATATATACCAAATTCCCGATGTTATGTATTGTCAGTTATATATATATACTATGTATATTATATACTATTATATATATATATACTATATTATATTTATTATATATATGTATTATATACTATCTATATATATTATATATATATATATATATTATAATTATATATATATATATATATATAATATATTATATATTTATATTATATTATGTATTATAATACTATATAATATATATATATTATATATATACTACATTATAATGATATATTATAATTATATATATATAATATATATATAATTTATATATATATTATATATATATATATATAAAGATTTCTCTCAATATGTCATTCTTTGAAACTATCTTAAATGTGATTTGTTGCTTATTGAGTCTAGTACTACTTCTGGTGAAGTTGAAGTTCAATCTTCCTCTAATTTGCATTTTTTAGAACTACTACTAGATTTTTTCGTTTTTGTAAACGGTTGAATGTTTTCCTCCTACAAGTTCCATAAATGTTTAGTCAGTACTGCTTTGCATTCTTTCACACTTATAAATCTTCTCGAGCTGTTTTATTGCAATAGTAAAGCACTGAGCTGCAATTGGCCTATCTCGGAATTTTATTTAAACTATCTACACGTCAGATTTTAAGTCGGGGGCTTTTACAGGACCTTGTTGTTTATATAATAAAATCAATACTAAAATAGAAAAGAAAAAAATAATTAATTAAATATACTTCTAATAATATTTTTAGTATATATAATATTAAAATATATAATTATATCTTATATATATATAGTATATATATAATATATAATATATATATATATATATATATATAAGTATAATATATGAGATTATTCGGACCGTTGCCGAGTGGACGCAGTCGGGAAACCAGAGGAGAAGCGGAAAACGAAGCCCAGAGCTGATGAAGATGCATTATCTGAATGATTATTGAAAGAAATGAATCAGCTGACATATCTACGCAAAAATGTAGACATATTTTTTAAGAGAGAGAGAGAGAGAACAGAAGCGATGACTAGAGAGAGCAGAGAGGAAGAGAGCAAGACAGAGAGAGAGAGAGAGAGAGAGAAGCTTTTTTTCCAAGTAAACACGCAACAACTTGAAGGAAACATTTGCATCTCGGATCTTTAAGAAATGTAAAATTTTAAACATTTAAATTTATTCATTTATCTGGGTTCGAGGAGCTTCAAATTTAATATCATTTCTATTAGCAATTCGGGAATTAATCTAAAACAGAAAATTAATACAATGGAAGAATGTAAAACAAGAATTGTATAAGGTGAAGCTCGTTCTTCCAAGACAATCGCTCTGTCTCATAAGAAATTTTCATATTCTCTTCACTGGTGGAACGTCCGGCAAACCCCTCTATCACACTACCTCTTTCGTGAAGTGGTGTATACGCTATACCATTTAATAATATTGTGTAGTGGTGATAATGAAAATAATGTTAAATAATAAGTGATAAAAATAATATTAAAATACAGTGAATATTAGTGTATAGCTAAATAATATTAATTCAAAAGTGTATATCGGTAATATTTAATATTAAAATATAGTAAATATAAATTAGATATTATTAGTAATTAATGTATTGTTAGATATATGTTTAGCATTACATTAATAATGATACATAGTCATAATTGTATTACTTCATATATAATATATGCATTTTTATGTGTATTTATGCTATGTATATGAGTAGTAAGGTGTTCCACCAACTGAAGGCACAAATCTGAATGGCTGCCAGATTTGTCGCCTAAATCTGCACGCCTAATCGTAATTTTGAGCATATTTTGTACTTTTTTACTATTTTTACCATTTTTTAGAATTGCTACTTTTTTAAGTTTTTCAATTTGTCGCTAATCTGCATCCTAACCCGTTAAATTTCGTGCCTTTTGGTATTTTATTAGCATTTTCGCTACTTTTGATTTTGCTCCATCATTCAGGCTCAAGTCCCAACTCGTGAGGGATTATTGGAATTTTCCCCATTGCGCCGTGGCAGTCGAAGACACAGCTTGAAAACCATTGGCAAGTTTTGGAACATTCCCAGTCATCGGCAGCTGACTTGGAATTCCAACTCATTATCAAGATTTTGCCGTCTTGATACGTCAACGAGGTTTTCTTAACGGATCCGGTTGATCCGAATTTAAGAGGTCTAGAGGCCGTTTTCAGAGTTTTGCTCCCAAAAGGGCGCGGAGGCCCCCCAAAGACCCTTTTGGTCCTAGAAGGTTTTTTAAATGATCGTAGATCACTTTTGATGATCTCCAATCGATCTTTATCGTAACAGATTACCCCTAAATCGAATGTTAAATCGTCTTTCATACCGTGCTCTGGGTTGACATTTTACATTGAAGAAAATAAATGAAATATTAGAAATAATTACAATAAAATCACTTCGATTCAACTCGCTGCGTGTATTGGTACGTTTTGGCCCCCTACAGCTTTTTCTCAAAAGCTATTAAGAGATATTTGCTTCAAACTTGGAATCATAGCATATAATATGGGATTACTCGAATCCGTGTTAATTCAAGCCTGTAGATGTAATATAATGGCTGTCACCCCCGGGTGTGAAACGCATATTGCGCTTACGCGCCCTGTTTGTGTTGCTCAGTGAGGCAAAGTTAGCCTTAAACAAATCCATCGAACAGGGGCCCACAGGCAGTTTTTGGTACATAGGTCACCCTAGTGGGTGCTGCCCCTTTTCAGTGCCAGGTCAGATTCTCCTGAAACCATGTTAGCCTCAACGTACGGCTAAATTTGGACGTGAGCTAAGCTATGATGACTAATTCCGTCGGACGAGATTACCGTCCCTCTGCGTCCCCCTGAAAGGGGGGACGTGTCCCCTAAAAAAATTTAATAATCTTAAAGCTGAAATTTGAATCTAGTAGAAAGTCGGAGAGTCGAGCGGCAGGCGGAGATGGAGTTGGATATCGGGCTCGGGTCAGCCCACCGGAGCGGTTCCCACGTGAAAAAAGAAGCAGAAATGCATGGAATGCAAAACAGAAAAAGAGAGAGAGGAGAAAGGAAGAAATCAGAAGGAAGCAAGGGCGGAGAGAATGAAAATGAGAATGAAGAAGGAGCATCTGAGAGAGTAGGCAAAAGACACGGATGAGCCGGTGCGATGTCCGAGTATAAACATTCGTTTAATAATACAATATCATTAATGTTTACATAACTGCAGTCTGTTCTAACATTACATATCGTCAATTGCATTGCATCGTGCAAAGATAACCTTTATATTCTTAACACGTTGAGACTAACATTTACTTTATTTTCAAATTCATTTTCTTTTTTATAAACGTTAACCCTAATTTAATTTTTTTTTTTTAGGTTGAAACATCTTATTGTTACTATTTTTTTTTCTATTTTTTATTTTACATTATATTTTTTAATCTTATATTTTTTTTATTTTTTTTTTTTATTTTTAAATTTTATTTTTCTAAACTTTCATTTTTATTTTTACTTTTTTTTTTTGTTATTTTCTCATTTTATTTTTTTATATTGTATTTTTTCAGTTTTATTTTTGATGACGTCAAGTTTATTACATATAACTTATTTATGGTAAGTTTTATTTCTGCATTTATTACTTAGTGTTTATAGTTTTTTTTTTTTTTTCTTTTCTTAATTTTTAATGTAATTTTTTTTAATTTTCTTTGTAGATATAATTTTTGATTTAATATATTCTTTGTGTTACTTTCTTTATATAAGTTTTATTTGCATTTATTATTTTATCATCAGTTTTTTTTTATTTTTAATTTCCGACATTGTAATTGGTTTTCTTGGTTTTTTCTAACTTTATTTTTTGAAATTTTTTATCATTTGTTTTTTATTCGTTGTGTTTTTTTTTTTTTTTTTTTTTTTTTTTTTTGTTTTTTTTTTTTTTTTATCAATACTTTTTTTTTATATAAAAGATTATAAACTTCTCTATTTTTCATTGCCACTGCAATATAATATTTTCAACTCTAACTGCAGCTATATCAGCTCATCAGAACCATCAAACACCCCAAACCCCTTTCCCACCCCCTCCAAATGCTATTCGATCTATTGACTATTGATTCAAGTCATATTTGATATAAACTAACCACAACTTAAGTTCTCTCCGGATGAAATTACATAGTTACAAATTATTAACATAGCCTATCAAAACTATCATAACCTATAACACACACACCAACACACACCACACACACACGAGCGACACACAACACACAACACACACCACACACAACAACACAACACCACACACAACATAAATGAAACTGTCTAACATTCTCGAAATAAATATGTTATTGGTAAATAACTACAATTATATATTTCTTAACTTCCCACATTTTCAACACTGATCACTAACATACAATATAAAGTTAAATCAACTTTTACAACACATATGTTAAATGAAAGATATTCGAAGTTATCTAACCGACAACTACTGTACAGACTACAGAATAAAATGCTACACACACACACACCACAACACACACACACACATACACACACCACACACATACACACGACACACACCACAATAAACTGCTAACATTAACAAACTCCTACGCTTAACAACAGTAAGTAACCTATTTACACTTTTTTTCAAGCACATCACCAACATTTATGAAACTAAAAATAAATACAACACACACACGCAACCACACACGGTACGAACTGGTACCATGATACGCACAATCACAGATACAATGTTTACCAATAGCTAAACCTGAACTATTGAGCTTTTTCTATAAGAAGTGTGGCCCCCTTTCAGAATATCAATACAAAACATGAAAATGGATTTTATGCTTTAACCCTTTACATAAAGTGATGCAATACTTATTTATATTTATTAAACAAACTGCGTTAAGCTCTGGGCAATGCGTATCATAGTGGAGGTGATTTGACAGCACTGTATAGACTTGGGGGCTGAGTTATATATAAATCAGCGAGCTACTCAGATGACCATTCTTAATCAATAGATCTTACGACTCACACTTTAGACACATTCGTTGATTCTGTTGTATCACTTAACCAAGTTTTTATATCTACACATGAGAATTTTTCAAAATCTCTCCTTATATTTCTATAAGATTTTTTTTTTTATTTAATATATATATTATTATCTTTCTCATTTACAAAATAGCAAAGCTGTAGCACATCTGGTCAATAATTAATGACACTTTATATATATATAAATTAACATATATATTAAAAGAATAAGAGTAAATGATTTATACTTATGTCTAAAAAAAATATTATTCTTTTCCAAACATTCGATGAAGATTATTTGGTAGAAAATGTTATTCCTGTCGTTTTCACGTACCCTTTACAAGAATGTCATGTTGTTGTTGCTGCGTAGATACATATATATATATATATTAATATATTATATATTAATATTATTATATATATATATTTAATATATATATATATAATTATATATAATATATATAATATATATATATATTTAATATAGTAATGAGAAATACGTATGTTAAACTAATATATTACTGACATAATGACCTAATTTGTTTGAAAACTTGATTTCAATTGCTAATCTATACATAAATTAAAATAATGACTATCTTATTCCAGGCTAGCCCTTCGAGAATAAATCCCACCAATAAGAAGAGAAAAGACCCGTTATACGGACTATAAACCATATCTCGTAGAAAATTAAAAATCAAATGTAACGTCTATACTATGAACATAATGGGTTCTTGATAAATTTCTTCCCACTGACCAAGAGATCTTGAGCATCGTTTGAATGGTTGTGAAGTGATGAAGTCATGATTACATATATTACAAGACTTCGGAAACGAATAGTACGTGAGAGGTCTGGAATCAATTATCACGTTCTGGCCATATCGTTCACTACCGGAAATACTATTAAACCAGTTACAGGGACTATATTAGACAAATTTCTGGTAAAGAGATGATGAGACGTTGGAAGTATCATTCCAATCCGGTGACACAGGCATCCTGACCAAATTACAATCAGTATAGCTTCTTGTTTCTATTGATAGCTTAAGGAAAAGGCAAACATGACTGTAAAACGTTGCTTCGAGCCCACAAAAGTCTTAGTTCTCAAACCTCGTTACATTTAGTAAGCATCGAGAAATGTGCTGCTAGGTTGTGCTTCAAAGCTGTTTTTCTGGTTAGTGAAAACTAACTCTAGAATGTATAAGCCCCAAAATAGTTCATTCTTACTACAATTTGAGAAAGACGGCAGAGCTGCTTAGCTAAAAAATTTTTATGAATTACCAGTTCTTCATAGTAACTGACTTTAAAAAAATCGAGAAAAATGCCCGATATAGTCGTATTCTGTCCTGAAGGTAATGAGTAAAATACTTTATATCATCACGGAACAGAATATGACCCTTGATATTACATTTACTAGACCATCGACTGGAGCTAAATCAATTACTATGCATATAAAAAAGAAGATATTAAAAGTTATGTTTCGAGAATACAAAAAACACGGCATATACGAAAAGGTATCTTTGCACAGATGTTACACTTCAAACAGTAATAATATCGCACATAAATTAGATTTTGAACAAATTTATGGATGTAGACAGTGTCTAAACGATAAGTGTCAAGGCTCATTTGATCACGATGATATTAAGGTGTATTTCGTGAATGTAATCGTGAATTTATTATTAATGCATTCTGTTTAAAAACTCAGGATAATAATAGTGCAAGAAAAATTAAGATTTTGCAAACTCTGCCTTGTGCAAATAGAGGCTGATCGCAACGGTCGTTTCATACACTAATTGCACAAAAGCCTTTTACTATATTAAAGAAAATACGAGGCCTAACAGAAGAACCGCACAGTCATATATGCATATCGGAAAAAGACAAATTTAAAAAAAGAAAGACTTCTGATCCGGGTTCATACATCGTTACTCATGATATCGAGACATCCCAAGAGAAAGGCTATGCATATACAAGGAAGAAGAATAAATAGAATTGCTTCCTTATTGTACTGGATCCGATGATATGCGAAATGGCACCAAATAATGGAAGCTTGCCAGTATGCTTACACATTCGTGTCCCAGAACCCCAGAACATTTAAATTCGGACCCGAACAAACGCCTGTAAATCAATTTATAGACTTATCCTGATCTGAGTTTTCAAGAGAAAAAATCTCTGAGTCAAACCAGTTAGTGATTGCTGCACATAATGCCCGGAAATTTATCATCAGTTCCGTATATGCATCACTACTGACCAACACCCAAACTTCAGAATCTACCATCAGAATTTCTAAAAACGAGTATAAAAAATCTTCATGTATCGAATGGAAATATATGTCTTCAGGGATACCTTGCTTTCACACCCATGTGCATTGAAAAGTCTCATGCCTAAATGCGGGCTCGTCCCCATGAAAAAGACAATCCAAAGCTTAAGTTATCGTTATAGATTTTGAAATTATAAGTTGAATTAAGAATATTTCGAAAGAAATTTAACGCTTTCATTCGCTAGAAGTTCATCAAATGTGATCAATTAATTGAAGAACTATTATAAGTTTATACGTAAAGAGTACAATATTTTGGAAGAATGTGAAAAGTATTGTGTACAAGATGTTATTATACTAAGAAAATGTTTTGAGACGTTTAGGGGGAGTTTCATTAAAGAATTTGATTTAGATTGTCTAGATAACAACACAACAATTGATCTTTTATGCTTTACACTTTATTAAAAATCGTGTCTTATGCCCGAGGAAAAGATTACTATTTAGGTCGCGAAACCTAAACCTTTCACACTACGAAGCAATTCGGCTGGCTCTTGTATCAAAACATTAACAATATAACATAAGGCACCGCTCGCAACGTGTGAAGAGAAAGGGTTTAAATTAGACAAGTGGCTTTACCCTGACGAGTTCGGATATGTGAACGGTATGAAAACAGCGTTCCCAATATACCCATGTTGTGTCATGGTATGGACATAACAGACTGTAATAAATGTCATTTATGTTGCATGAGCGTATCGACTGTTGACGGTCAATCTTACCATGAAACAGAGGATTAGGTATAAGAACCGCGGTTAATGTAGTACGTCGTGGGAGATGTGAAGGAAGGTAAAAAGACCCAATCATTCAAGATCCTGTCATACCGATGGAAAACATAAGCTATTAACGACTTAATATTCAGCGTTTAGCAACATGTTGTAACAACAGACTCGTAATAGACAATTCTTGTTGAGGTACGCACTGAAGCCATTCGTAATTACCTATCCACCAACTACAGGATCAGAAGAGCATGTATTTAGACTTTTCATCCTTTGATGATTCTGTTCAAAAGCTATTGAAGTACCCTTGTGCCCCCACTGAAAAACTAATAAGTGAAACATACCAGACATTGAATCATTTCAAGCAATGGTATCAATGATAATATTTCCCGGATACAGCGTTACATTAAGATTTCTTCCCCCTCAAAACTTATAGATCCCCGTCCTCGTTAAACCGAGTCCAAAAATAAATTAATATGTTCTCACTCTGCGTAAAATTGTTGAAAGACATTGTGCAAAAGCATCCATTATAAGAATGACTCTGTTTAAGGTGTATTTTTTACACAACACCTGAAATCTCAGTTAGCATTAGAGATGGGATACGAAATAATAAAATATTGAAGTTGCAATTTAAAAAGAAAATTTTTATTTGAAGGGTAGGTCAACCACTTCTTTAAAATAAAACAGAGCATCAGACACCAATTAATATGTCACGAAGACGTCCTGGATTTCGAGAAAACTTAAGAGTTTGCTTCCGTCATTTCAGAGAAAAGGAAGGTGTCGAACTTGATTTTAACAATATCAAGACAAACCCTGGAATGCGTTCATTGCAAAATTATGTCTCAATTCTCATTTGGGAGAAAACTTTGCACAAATACGCTACAAGAGAATTGTAGTACTACTAGTTGATAAAACAAGTATGGGAACAATCACATCAATGTGGACCAATGAAGTCACTAGCGATCTCAATAGGTTGAAATCTATGTTTAACAGATTGTCCCAAAAAAAAAATCCTACCGAACGCACGTCAACTGCTACTAAATATCCCATTCGCTCGTTTACCAACGCAACAATGCCGTATAACACTTATACGAGCTACTTACAAAAGTCAACACAAAGTGCATTGTACTGCTATACAGACCTTGTATTTTTTTCGCTGGAGAAAACGTGAAGTTATTGAAACAGGAAACTCTTTTAGGTGAGCAACAGATGAAATAGCAAGAATACGGTTCATGGCTACGCATCCTTTTGATTACCTGGACCTAAGTCGATTTCTGTTAGGAATAAGACTGCAGATGAGAAATAAAATATATGTAAAAATATAAAGGTCTTACAATCAATAAATATACAAAGAGATACTATTATTTGAAAAATTTTTAAGTTAACTATGATCGTTGCCTTGAAATAGTAATAGTCACGATGAGCATGTACCATGACATCAAAAACCCATGAATGTTACAGTAAGCAGCAAAATGAAGATACAATATGATATGTTGATAAAAGATTGTACGAGACGAACGACTCTCATAAAAAAAGCTTCACAAATTAGACGAGTCAAGAAGACTCCTAATGCTAATTAACGGAAGAACAGAGGGGGTTATTAATATAGTTACCAATTATAACTTATTCAGCCTGGAAATATGGAGGTTTAGTATTGTTGGCTGGCGCTACTAAATGGCCAACACCACAGCGACAGCGAACTTTATTAAAATTCATGTCGCACTGCATCATATGTTATAAGGTACATGAATTTCATCTAATATATTTCAAATCACTTCTCTATGTCTAATGTATTATGCTTATATTTTTTCCATGTACAAATATTCTTGAAATAAAATGTAATAATAATTTAAAGTTCATCTTTATTTAACCCTTACAAAGATCATTCATGGTTCGGTTGATATTTTCTGACAAGGACGGACCTTAAAAGAGGTAAATCTAAAAAATTTCAGGTTTTACTATTGCGTTAATGTTGTTGTATGTGTGTGTTGAGCTGTTGGTGGGGTGTGTGTGGGCGAGTGTGTGTAGTGTGTGGTGTGATGTGTCATTAGTGATTCTTAGTTCATACACAGTTAGGTGTAGGTATGATAAAATCTTGTTAAATATTACCATGTTAACTGTAAAATTAACATTGATAGTTAAAGATATGCTTGACAAAAGTGTGAAGGTTACGTTTTGTATGCTGTTGTATAGTTACTTACATGTGTTAAGTGTGGAGTTTTGTTAATGTATTAACAGTTTATTCGTGCTTTAAGGTGTGTTAGGATTATCGTTGTACATTATATTTTTATTCAGGTATGCTCATGTTAGCTTTATTAGTGTGAAACCTTTGTTACGTTAGCATATATCGTGATCAGTATTGAAACAACTTATTTTATGTTATGGCTTTCCAAAATCGTACTCGAAAGTGATTGAAACAAATAGACTCAATAGTCATATACATCACAGAATTTGGAAAGCTGGTATCATTATTTTCTTTTGTCAATTGAGATTGAGTAAATGTAGTAACACATCGAAAAGTATAACTGGAAAAAATTTAACCAAAACAAAAAGTTTTTAAATAATCAAAATAAAAATAAAAAATAGAACAAAATGTAAAATATAGGAAATACAGTTAAGATTAAAATTAAAAATAAAATAAAATTCATTATAAAATACAAGCTAAATCCATTTTCAACTATATAAAAAAACATAAACAAAGTCTAACGATGGCTAAAATAAATTATATAAACAACACAAGTTATAAAAATAAAAAATATAAAATATAAAAAAATTGAAAAAAATGGAAAATTAAAAATTTAAAAATAAAAAAAATTAAATAAATAACAACTTTATTGAATGAAATAACGCTGTATAAAATTAATTTAAAAAAAAATTTCAAACAATTCATAAACGCTCAATACATTTATGAAAAAATAACAAAGTATAATCATGTAAATAAAACTTATAAAAATAATTTAAAGAAATAAAATAAAAAATTAAAAAATGAAAATTAAAAAAATTAAACAATGATAAAATATAAAAAATTTAGAAAATAAAAAAAATTAACTAATGTTATAAATGTTATCTTTGTTTGAAACTTAAAAAATTATTATTTAAAAAATTGAAGAAATGAAATTTAAAAAATACATAATTGTAAAACTGCACAGATGTAAATTAAAACTTACAAAAAAAAAAAAATAAAAGTCGTAGAAAAATAAATTGGTAAATAAAATAAAAACATAAATGAAAATAAAAATAAAAAAAAATAAAAATGAACAAAAAAAAAAAAAAATTTAAATCACAAAGTAAAATAAATAAAACTTATAAAAATTAAATTAATTAAAAAAAAAATTAAACAATGCACAAATGCCAAAATAAAACTTATATAAAATAATAACAAAGTATAAAAAAGTTATTTTATAACAAAAAATATTAAACAAATAAAATTAAAAAAAAAAAAAAAAAAAAAAAAAAAAAAAAAAAAAAAAAATCAATGAAATATAAACAATTACAAGGTAAAATTTAAAACAATTATTAATAAAAATAAAGTTAGAAAAAAAAAAATTTAAAAAAAAATTAAAAGTTGAAAATTAAATAAAAAAAAAAGAGAATACAAGGTATAAATACAAAATAAAACTTATATAAAAAAAAAAATTAACACAAAGTATAAATCTAAATATTACAAAAACTATAATGTAAAAATGACGTTAGAAAATTATACAACGGGCATAAGTTTGAAAAATTAAAAAATTAAAGTTTAAAAAAAGAAAAAAGAAAAAAATTGAAACTCAAAGTATATTTCCTGTTACAGATACCAAATCATGAAACGCATAACCAATAAATAGAAAGAACAGATCAAAATAAAGATGAAAAAAATAAGGTGTTTCTTTAAAAAAGAAGTATAAGGCCAAATAAGAAAATCAAAAAAAATAAAAATAAAAATAAAGTCTATAAGAAATAAATTTAAAATTAAAAATAAAAAAATAAAAACTACAAATATTAAAATTAAACACAAGTAATAAATTGTAAAATACAAAACATAAAAAAAAAAAGTAAACAGTATAGGACTTTTCCACATTAAAAAAAAAAAAAGAGATATATTATATATACGTTTATAAAAAGAAATGAGATTGAAAAATATAAAGTAGACTCAACGTTTAGAAAAAAAAGGTTATCTTTGCCAACGAATGCAACTGCCAATTGACGATATGTACATCTTAGAACAGAATCAGTTATGTAAACATAACTGATTTGTATTATTAAAACGATATGTTACTAACTCGACAAGTTCGCCACCGCGCTTCCGAGCAACCGTGTCTTGCTGAACTCACTCAGACTCCTCCTCCTCATTCTTCATCTTCTTCCTTCCTCCTTCCTCCTCTTTCCTTTCCCATTCTTCTTCTTTTCTGTTTTTGCATTCCCCTTTACTTTCTTCTTCTAATTTCTTCAACTGGACCCCCTCCCCGGCTGGGTCCCGGAGTCCCAGAAAGCGAATCCAACTCCATTCTCCGTCCCAAACTCCGTCTCCGACTCCGACGCCTCTACCCTATCCAAATTTCAGCCTTCAACGATTAATTTAATTCCTCACGGGGGACGCAGAGGACGTAATCTCGTCTCCGACGAAGATTCGTACACTCATATAGCTCACCATCCAAACTTTGTAGCCCGATAACGTTAGCCTTAACATGGTTTCTGTCAAGACAATACTGACCTTGGCCTAAGGGCAGCACCCTAGGGGGATACCTACGGTCCACCAACAACTCGCCTGTGGCGCCACCCTGTTCGAATGGATCTTAGCTAATCTTCTGCTCATCACGACACATCACACAACGAAGGGCGTAAGCTCATATTCAGCGTTCACCCTCGGGGTGACCACCCATTATACTTACATCCCTAGCAGACTTTGATAATTTTACCGAGATTTAGCTTATCCATCATTAGCTTACTATTCCAATGTTTGGAAGCAAATATCTCTTATCACATTTCTTTGAGAAAAAGCTGTAGAGCGCGACTTAACAATACCATACAGCACTTAATTGAAGTTAATTATATGTAATATTTTCCTTTGTGTGAATTAAGAAAAATGACATCGAGGCATGTAGAAGACGATCTTAAATCATCGATCTAGGGTAATCGATCACGATAAATCATTGAATCATCAAACAATGATCTATCGATCGCACCTTAAAACCTGTTAAGAACCAAAAGGGCTCCTTTGGGTGGCTCCGCCCCCTTTGGGGAAGCTAAAACCCTCTGAAACGGCCTCTAGACTTAATTCGGTCTCAAAACCGACTTAAAACCCTAGTTTGACTATCAAACGTCACAAATCTTGATGAAATTTAGGTGATTTCTCAAGTCAGCTGCAGACATGACTCAGGAATTTCAAAAACTTCCAAACTGGTTGTAACAAGTCTATTGTTTGCCGAACATGCAGGTGTGCCCCAACTGGGGAAAATCCCCAAAAACCTCCCCCGGAGTTGGGATCATTGACTGCAATTATGGAACAAATGCTAAATAAAGTGAAGCTAAAATGCTAAAAGAATACCAAATAAATGCATCAATTAAAACGGATAACTAGGGCTGCCAATAATTAAGCGACCAATTGAACAAAACGTTCAAAAAAGTAGCAAACAATTCCTATAAAAAAATGCGTAAAAATATGTCAAAACAAGTACCAAAAATGCCCCAACAATCATATCAACCTGTTTTACGTGCAATTTGCGACAAATCCTGGCAGCCTTCAGTTTGGCCGTCAGTATGTGCCCCCCTACTACTGATTTTAGCTTTTGTGTTCCTTTTTAGTTATTATTTTTATTTATTTTTTTAAAAAGCGCATGGTAGCTCTCAGTGGTACAGCACTCGCCAAACAAAGTGAGGTCCCAGGTTCGCAACCCTTCGGGTGGGAGAATCTTAGCAATCCTCTCCTTTGCTTTGCTTCGTCCTGCGCGGCGTTAATCGAGTACACCCCATCCTAGATAGGCGTCTTGCCCGGTTGTGAGCGGGTGTTATCTGGTAATATATATATATATATATAATAATATATAAATATATATATATATATATATTATATATAACTAATATAATATATATAATATATAATAATATTATATATTATATATACCTATATCTCGGTTGCTTTATAAACTGTTCTTAATTCATAACTTTTTGGGTTGGAGGACTTAGCTCACAACTACTTAGCACTCGGTATTATTCGTCCTCATTATCGCAACGGTGCGATGGTTCAATACAGAAAGGCAAGTAATTTTTTACCTTTCCCATAATGTTCTTTCTTTATATATATATATATATTATATATAATATATATATATATAGATATAATTTATATACTATATATTATACTTATATAATATATATATTATATTATATTAATATATAAATTATATATAATATAGCATATTATTATTGTTATTTTTATCTTTACCATCTTCTTTGCCTAATTAGGGTAAGGTCGCGACATGCATCGAAAAAGAAAAAGTAGTAGAGACAACTGACACAAGTCCGAAAAGCAAATCCCAGGCCTATACGCTACTAGTGAAAACTCTGTACGCAGTTAAAGAATATAAACCCTAGAGCTTCAACCGGACCACGGACCCCCACTATGGCATTTCGTCAATGTAGGTTCATCCCTTGGCCCAGGTGGGCTACACTAACCCTCACAAAACACCCTCAATTCCACTCATTTCATCCATATCATGCAACCTTTATTTTCGCCTTCTGCCAAACTCAATTATAATATATATATATATATATATATTATAATATTATATATATATATTATAATATATATATATTATACTATATAATTTTACATTATGAAGTCCCCCCGTCGTCCCCGGTAGACCGAGAAAACCCCGAATCTATCCATCGTTCTTGTTTTACCCGTGGGATGGTAATCGTTAGTTTTAAAAAAAAAATTCAACATTTACCTCTTGCAGTGCTCACTCCGGAGGTAAGCCCCGGCATCTTCGCAATTCTTCAAAAACAACCTAATTTTTTCAACATTCTTTAACGATTTTAAATTTTTTAAAAAGCGTTAGTTTTATTTTTTTTTAAATCCCGGCTCGACGGTACAAAATGTCTCCGCTGATTCAATCAAGATGATTAATTTATTGGTCCGGTGTAGCCTGTTATATTCTTTATCTAGTATCATGTCTAAACCCTATTCGGGATGATGACTTATTATATTATAGACCTTATTATACCGTACCATATTAGTATATATATATATTATATATATATATATAATATATATATATATTAGTATATAATATATATATTATATATATATATACTATATATTAGAATAGGCTATACTGAATAATTTATAAAGTATAGCCTAGGCATGATGATGATTGTCCGATATATGTTATCGATCGACCCTACTAGACAACTACGACAACTAGGCCGCCATATTGGATATTATAATATTCAGTAATGTTTTCAACAGTCTAACAGAAGTAGGAGTCTAGAAGGAATGAATTTTAAAATAGGATATTTATAAATTATTTTGAAGTTTTAAATAATAACTGCTGATTATTAAACTTTAAAAGTGTTCCGTTATTATCAATCCCTTCTCTGCAGAATTGAAGGAAGGAATAGCTCTGAAATCTTCTAAAATTTAATTAGGTGAAGACCTTTGTTCTACATTCATATACGAAAGTATTGTTACTATGTATATATTTTATATAGTATATATATATATATATTATATATAATATATATATATATACTCAATATAGATAATATCATATATATATATAATATATATGATATACGTATAGTATATTATATATATAATTATGTACTATATTTTCTAATATAGCTGATTTTTAAAAACACTATTCTTTAATTTTATGCTAGGTCAATATAATTTACATTTAAGCATGCTAACACCCTTGATTTACATTATCATCAATGTGAAAATATCGGGTGCTTAATATTTCGTGTAAACCCGTCATCCAGTAAATTATAGGGCTAGTTTACGGCATTAGGCCTAATTTTACGGCATCAGTGTGTCAACGAGCCCCTAAAAAATGGATGCGGTAATTAACCCTTTTTGGGTCTCGAGCCGATGGGCGGAGGCGAGAGGTACGACTATACCGAGCGATGTCGGAGTAACCACCGCGACACTCCAAAGACCAGAAGACGTGGTGTCGCGAGACCTCCATCCCGGAGGGAGGATTAGTCTCCCCCGTAGTCACCTAAGGCCGAGAACCCCGGACTCTGGACATCGGTCGCCGGACTAGCCCTTGGTATTCGTAGGATTAATTTACCCCAAAAACAGCATATAATCCAAAAAGAGTACTTTTGACCATTCATTACAACATCTATTCTCGTACCTATAAATCTCAAACTATTTGGGACATTTGATTTATTAATTATTTATTTTTATATATATGATAATTATATATCATAATATAATATTACTATTATATATATATATATATACTATATATACTATAATAGATATATATTATATATCCAAGAAATCGATATATCGAGTATTCTTCAGAGCTGATATTCGAATATCAAAGTCAGACCGAAATATTTCAGCTTTACCAGTATATATTAATATATATATATAGTATATTATATATATATAATATAGTATATATATAATATATACTTATATATATTTATATAATATTATTTATATTATATAATATATTATATATATAGTATATTATATATATCGAGATTTCAAATTCTCAGCCTAAAAAATCACGCAATGACATAGTAAATCTGGTAATAACAACACTAAATTATAAATTCCGTATTCTTAATTGCCGTTTCTCATCTGAAGCATAGTTACGTCCAGCCAAATGACATTCGTGAAGTAATTATCCAAGCGGGAAAACTGTACGACAACTTCAACCTGTTATATGGCTGCTGACGTTGTAATATCATATACATTGTGTTTTACTTCTCATTCTATTTTCTTAATTCAAAGATCTAGTTTTCTATGGAACATTTAATTTCCCTTTGCGGTTTATTGAATTTTCTCACGTCTTATCCCTCGTTCTTCCGACATGTATAATCTATTTAGATCTGATATTATATTTGTATGAACTATAGAAATATCTTAACTTAACTTCTATACACTATATTCATATGATTATTTATTTTTATATATATATATATTTAATTATATATATAAAGTATTAATATATATATTATATATAATTATAATAAGAATATATATATATATAATATAATATATATATATATATATATATAACTTATATATATAACTTATATATCGGATCATGTCGACTCCGTGATTTTCCATCATCGATTTTGATCCCGAACACATCTTTAGTATAAGTCAAATAAAACCTGCATTTAATAAAAAGCTTCACACCTTTAAAAATATTAAAAAAACAAATTCTATGTAACTATATACTCTATGTACCTTAACTGTAACTTAACTTAACCTTACTTAGCGTAACCAAACATATATAAAATTTTTAATAAACTTATTTTAAAATACTTAATTTATTTATTTATTTATTTATGTGTATACTATTAACTTTCCATGCTTCAATAAATAATTCGCAAATTTAAGATTCTTGAAACGTTTTACAGTAATGCTAATGTTTATATAAACATTGTTTTATATAATTTTTCATATATTGTTAGTACTTACGTACATAATACTGCTGAGATTGTGTTGGAGTTGACATATTGAAACACAGAGGAATGGAAAGTAGCGATAAAGAGAACGATCTCTCTCTG
>JABUQX010096042.1:0-12500 GCA_015478945.1 Trachelipus rathkii | reverse complement strand
GTTCGTTAGTTTTAAACATAAAATGACTATATATATATATATATATATATATATATATATATATATATATATATATATATATATATATATATATATATTTATAGTGAATCGATCCTGCAGAATTTTCCAGTTTCAACTGAACAGAACTGGACTTTTGCATATATATATATATATATATATATATATATATATATATATATATATATATATATATATATATATATATATATATATATATATATATATATATATTCGTAGTGTTGTTATTATAATTTATGTATTTTTTTTGTATGTTACGTAAAAATATATTCTTGCAAATTTTGGTAATTTTGTTAGAAATTATTTACGTACACTTTATTTTATAAAATCTAACCGTTGATAATCGTGAAAAAAATCGATCATCAAAAATTAATAATGATATCGATGTATCGATAATCTGAAACACATTTCGACAATTTCTTCATCCTTACACGAACGAAATGAAGCCAAATTGTTATGATTTTCATAGTTATTTTTTATATTTTTATTGAAAATATAAACTTGAAATGTGCGAAAATCAGTAGAAAAAACTTCAAATAATTTTTTGATACCATTTTCTTTAATTAAATGTTTTTAGTTTTAAACTTTTAATACAGTATTTACATAATTCAGATTGAACGGAAATCCACAATTATCTTATATATATATATATATATATATATATATATATATATATATATATATATATATATATATATATATATATATATATATATATATATATATATATATATATATATATATATATAAATAAAAATAAATATATATATATATATATATATATATATATATATATATATATATATATATATATATATATATATATATATATATATATATATATATATATATATATATATATATATATATATTCCTAATTTTCCATTTAAAACCCCTTATAAATTACAAAAGAAACCATAACTCAAAAATAATTATATACCCCCTTTAATAACAAAGATTTTAAAAAAAATCACAAGTTTAAGCAAACATTTAAAACCACTTACTGCTATCGTAAAATAACCTTCCTTGACAACAAGCGATTTGTTTGACAGAGATAGAGAAAAAAAAAGCGCGAAAAAAAAAAAACCGAAAAATAAGAAATAAAAACCAGTCCGAGAAAAAAAAGATACATATAAAAACCAGCGAAAAAAACGAGAAATAAAACGTCTGCGAAAAATAAAGAAGTAAAAATAATAATGGCCTCCATTATAGATATTTGAAAGAGAATAAATGAAAAAATTATCCGAACGACATAAGAAATTATAGTCTAATTTATTTAAACGCATTAAAAGGTATTAATTTGAGTAAGTTTGTTTTCTGCGAATGAATGTAATGTTGATAATTCTAGTACTTTATTTTCATTGACCTCCGGGGTACCATTATATTCATAAAAGAATAATATACCGCATATATATATATATATATATATATATATATATATATATATATATATATATATGTATATCTATTATCTCTCTCTATAAAAATATATATATATATATATATATATATATATATATATATATATATATATATATATATATATAGCTTATGTCCATTATCTCTATCTCATGAAGCTGAAGTCAATTTTTTCCATAGTTAACGTTATCGAACAAAACGTAGTGACAAGAGTTTAAACTATTTTCATATATTTTTATATAACTTGTTTTTTTCTGTTTATTGAAACAATAGAAAGTGAAATAAATTATATAATAATATGTTTGGTTACGTTGCGTAATGGTTGTATTACGTTAAGTAAGGTATTTTAAATTACGTTAGTAGCAATAGATTAACTTTTTTTTTTTTAATATTTTAAAGGTGTGAATCTCTTTTATTACAATACAGATTTATTTTGAATCAATGCAGTTTTATTTTCGTATTTGTCAAATGGTTTCGGATTCATGAAATCGATAGCGATATCGATATGGACAGGGATAAAAGATGACCCATATATATATATATATATATATATATATATATATATATATATATATATATATATATATATATATATATATATATATATATATATATATATATATATATATATATATATATATATATATAATATTTCAGATGTGTTTGAAATCTTTGGAACTCTACCTTATGATGTTAAACCAAAAGTTTTACTCTCCAGCCACGATAGGCTAAAAGGAAATTTACCAAGGATTGATGATATTCCACCATCAGTTATCCTCCGGCAGACTCCCCCGCCTACACTCGGGCCAGGGGCAAGACTGGGTAATTTTTTATTGGGACTGCATATTGTATGGATGAAAATAAATGCATGCTCGCATTACAAATTGTACATAAACATTATGTCCCAGGTGGGTTTGAACCCTTACCCTATGATGTTAAAACCAAGAGTTTTACCTCCCAGCCACGATAGGCTAAAAGGAAACATATAGCCGCTCTGATCTTTCAAACTATCATCCTATAGCTCTCACTTGTATTTTAAACCTTTATAGTTCTCCTTAACTCTTACTTCCTGGATTATCTGGAATCTTATTCCCTCCCTTCAGATCAATTGTATGGTTTTCGACATTCAAGGTCAACTGGTGACATTCTTTCCTATCTCACTGATTTATGGTAATCTGCCCTTAGAGACTATGGGGAGTTATGTGGTAACCCTTGATAAATCAAAAGCCTTTGACCGGGTATGGCATGCGTCGCTACTCTCTAAGCTTCTTTCCTCTTTGCTAATCTTTGTTTTATTTTCTCCCAGATCGATCCATATCGGCACTTGCTAATGAAGCGACCTCTTCTTCCTTTTCCGTTAATTGTGGTGTTCCGCAAGGTTCTGTTTTATCTCCAACTTTATTCTTGCTATTCATTAGCGATTTTCTTAGCTGCACATCTAATTCTGTTCATTCTTATCCGATGCATCAACTCTCCATTCTTCCACTCATTTCAAATCTGCTCCCTCATTTCCTTCTAGAGTTCCTCCAAACTTCAGCTTTCTGATTCTATTCTTGTCGATCTGGATGGGATTTCCCTCTGGGGTCGCCTCAATCTTGTGAAGTTTCAACTCTTTAAAAACTCAACTTCTTCACATCTCTCTTTCAAAAACACTTCCCAATTTTCCTATCTTCTTCGACGTTTCTCCCGTCTCACCTGTGGACAACATAAACATTCTTGGTCTGAACATAAACAATAACTATCTTGAAAACCTCTTATCACAATGGTTCCTAAGGTGACCTCAAAAAAGCTGGGAGTTTTGTTCAGGTTGCGGGAATTTTTTTCTTCCGAACAGTAGAACAGTTGCTACAATTATATATAGGTCTTATCCTTATTTGTATGGAGTACTGTTCCCACATTTGGGGGAAGAGGGCTCCGATTCCACCCTTCTTTTAAATAGGGTTGAGTCTAGGGCTAAAAAACTTATAAACTGTCCCTTACTTTCAAACTACCTTGACCCTCTATCCCTGCGACGTGACGTTGACGCACTATCCGTTTATTATAGGTACTGCAGGTACTCAAGAGAGTTGACTTCTCGCCTTCCGCCACCATGGCGTCGCCCTCGTAGCACAAGGCGTGCCCTGCTTTCTCGCGAATTTTGTGTATTGGGTACTCCAATCTTGTTCGTTGTGGTGCCTTCTTCTTTCCAGGCACCTCTTCTGTGAAACTCTCTGCCTTCATGTTTTTTTCCGGCCTCTCTTTAATTTCTTCATCTGCAGTCACCTCATAGGTTTGTATTAGGCTTAGGATTGGGTTTGTTTTCAAATTATTTTTTTAATTTTATAGTTCTGTCCCCTCCTTGAAAAGGGCTCTGCTATTGAGTAGTAGTTATTCCAGTTCCAGTTCCAGTTCCAGCTGTAAGCTCGAACACATTCAACCAGTGTCGGAGAAAATGTGCTGCTTTCTAAAAACAGCGTTCTGCAGCGAATAGGTCGAGAAGAAGCAGAATTAATCCAAGGTTTATTAATTTTAGTTGAAGGAAAAGTAAATATACTCCCTACATGCCAGAGAGAATCATTTCTGCTATGCGATTTGCAATCTCCGAAGGACCCCTGCCACTAAAACAGTAATCCTTCCATGGGAAATCAAAAATCTTCGATCGCAAGCATGAGCAGTTAGCAGCACCAAAGTGGCAAAAGTTTCCCCACCGAAAGCAGGACGTTTCTGCAAAAGATTTGAAGAGACCGCACAGGTTGCAGATTTTAAAATTTGATCGGAGGAGCACAAAGGAGGAAAAAAGAGAGTTTAGCAGTGTAGGAAAACTAATTAAAGAAAATTCTAATATGCTTGATTCATCTCCAAAAAGATCAGAATACGAATATGGAGTTGAACCAACTTCTCAAGGTTATGCGGAATATAATAAAGGTAAGGGGAGTTTACTATCTGTATCTTGACAACTATTGGAAAGTCCCTAGCGGTGACGAACAATGAAATCACCCAAAATAGTTATTTCCTAGAAAGAAAAATTAAAGAGAATGTTTTTCTATTTTGGAATCTAGATAGCTAGAGAATTTAGGATAATAATCAGTAGAATTATGTCATAAATAGACAAATTTGAAATTAGTTGGATTAGATTGGCAAGAGAGCCTAAGCTGCTAAGCCATTTAATAGAAAATGCAGTATATGTGTAACGATATTCTTAAAGGTATGCAGAATGCTCATTAAATGAAACATTATTTCTAACAAATATAGACAGAAAATAGTAGTGCAACTATTCAAAAAGTTCACAAATAGAAATTTATTTCTATAAATAGGTTACCTTCACTTGAGCAATTAGATAATTATATTAAATAAAAAGATTTCATCTCACAAATTAATCATATTAGGATCCATTCAACCTACGATGCCCCACGCTTTATTTCACGATGCTCACGCTTTATTTCACGACACCCACGCTTTATTTCAATGGTCTACTATTTCTGCCTAAATGATTCCAAGCTCCACACATCCAGGCTCGGACTTTGCTTTTAATTACAACCAATGGAACTTCGCCTGGTAACACTTTTGATTCTCTCTACTGAGGTCGAGCTTCGCCTAGTAACACTCCCGACTCTCTCTACTAAATCGTCATCATCCCCACTTTAAGCACTAGCATTTCTAATCCAATTTTAGTGGCTCTTTTGGACCATTAACCCTTTCTTTACATTAAAAATGAAACTAGAACTATAATTTTTTAAATACTTAAAATAATACCTTTCGATTTTTAATATCGTTATAATTATATATATATATATATATATATAATATATAATATATATATATAATAATATATATATATATATACTATATAATAATTATATATACCTATAATCATATATATATAAATATTATACTACTATATATATATATTATATATATACTTACTATATACTGTATATATATATATATAATATATATACCTAATATACTACTACTCTATATAATATATATATATACTATATATATATATATATATATATATATATATACAGTATATATATATAACCTTTGGATATTTATTATATATCAAAATAATATATGATAACTCATTATGAGTTTTCAATAACCGATCACACACCCTCGAGGCGTATCGGTGCGGCACACCAACCAATTTCCAAGAAAATGTCATTTCAATCTCAAAATATAGAAGACCGGTACCGACCCGTGCAGTGACGTAGATTCATAACACTATCAGGCCTGCTAGTTGCGGTGCAGAAAAATTTCTGTGCTCGGCTAACCCTAATATAATACAAAAGAAAGGCCGTGTATGTGCGTGTCATATTTGTGCTTAGCAACTTGTGTTATATATGCCAACAACAACACAAACAATATATATATATATATAATATATATACTATATATATATATTATATTATATATATATATATATATACTATATATATAATAATATATATATATATATGGCCATACAAAATACAACATACATATATATATATATATATATATAATATAATTATATATATTGATCAATCTTTATTCCTATAATCAATTACATATATTATTTACCTCTTACCCGATATTATTTTGCATATCAATGTATTCCTCTCAATAAAGCTGATAAGGCCACTTCATACGTTTGACTTCGATCATTTATTCCGTCTCTTCCCACACTGAATTCACGTCAACATCAGTAAATAATTTAAATGGATATCTCTTACTGATAAAGGGGTTAAAACGCCTTTCAAATATGATGCCTTCTTAATACAGACAGATACAATATTCTCACACGTTCTTTGATTATATTAAAGTGAGTGTTCTTTAAGTTGTTGTGCGCTTGTCAAAGAAAGAGAGAAAAAGATTTGAAGAAGAGTAAAAAGAGATTTTAATAACAATGCTTAGTCCGAGGGCTGCTGCTTTTCAGGTAGAAGCTCTGTTGAAAGGACATGCATCCTTTGATAGTTGTTCGCTTATGACAGATAATAAGGAAACTGTTATTCAAAATTTTAATGAAGATAGGAGTGGTAATAGATGTAATAAAAATCAAACTGATGATGAGTGTCTTGATCGAAAATATTTTAAAACAATGGATGAACATCACAGAAAAACTGAATTGGACGAATCGTATCATAAATGTAGTGGCAAGAAATTCCCAGTAATTATATCGAGTATTTCCCAAAAGGAAATCCCGTCCCCAAATTTCGAATCTACTTGGAAAAGATTTAATCATTCCCCCGAGGGACGGAAAAGGAGTTCACCAATACATGAAAATTTACTACAGAGAAAAAGTAAAAAAAATAAATTAAATATTGAACAACTTCCATATCCTATCGAGGAAAATTTGGCGCGAAACCAATTGCCTTCTTTCTTGCCCTACTCACATCTAAGAAAAAATAAAGGTGCTAAAACTTAATAATAATAATAATAATAATAATAATAATAATAATAATAATAATAATAATAATAATAATAATAATAATAATAATAATAATAATAATAATAATAATAATAATAATAATAATAATAATAATATAATAATAATAATAATAACTAAACCATTTTATTTTAATTATTATTTTTATAATATGATAATAAAATAGACTTTAGAAGTTTATTTATATTTTGCTATTATTTATTCATCATCATCATCACCATTATTATTATTATTATTATTATTATTATATTATTATTATTATTATTATTATTATTATTATTATTATTATTATTATTATTATTATTATTATTATTTTACCCTACTACTCATTCTGCTATAATAATATTAATAATAATAATAATAATAATAATAATAATAATAATAATAATAATAATAATAATAATAATAATAATAATAATAATAATAATAATAATAATAATCAATAATAATAAAGTTCTGAGAATCAACTTGGTATTTAACTATTTGTTTCTATATATGTAATTGACTTTTTAAATCTTCAATAAATGCTTGAAATTTTTCTCACAAAGAATATTCGCTCACACAGATAACTTATATAATATATATATAATTATATATAATATATATATAAATATATATATATATATATATATATATATACTATATATATATATATATATATATTATATATATAGTATATATAATATGTATAAGACTGAGCATAGCTGTTAAATATGGGAGGTAAGAGAGTTGGAGAGAGAAATACGGATAAGCGTTGGAAAGTTGTATTTCCAACGTAGACAGCTGAGCAACTGTCATATGAGTAATTGTAGCCTTGTTAAGAGAGAGAGAGAGATGAGAGAGAGAAGAGAGAGAGAACGAACGGGGAAAATAATTATATTGAGAGAGAGAGAGAGAGAGAGAGAGAGAGAGAGAGAGGAGAGAGAGAGGAGAGAGAGATGGGTGATAATAGGGGGAAAGCTCTAGACTCCACTTTTACAAGAAGAGCTGTGTTTGTAGAACCACACCAGATGTGTGACAAACTCCATACAGGGGCTAATGATACTCCTATTAAGAGCAAGCAGATGGTGGAGTGGTGTGAAGAAATTTTAAAGGCATTTCAGAACACTCAACATCTTAGAACCTTGTTCAGTAAGAAAGATATAGTGATCCTTCCAAGAAAGATCACCAATAAAAGAAAGACGGAAAAGATTGTCGTGTTTTCGAAAATGTTAGAGTTGTGTGGAAGTTTGTGCTGAGTAGAAAGATCGGTGGAGCTGAGTTTTTGAGGTATTGAAAACAACCATGGTTTCTCAGTACCAATTAGAAATTTGGGAAAGATTAGGGGTCAGCTGGTCCCCAAGGCGCCCTTCTAGCATGAATGATATACAGTGGACTAGGATATCTTTCAAAATGGAAAAAGTTATGAAAAGTGAATTTGTTAGCATAAGAGCAGACAAGTGATAAAGTAATAAAGATGGGGATAAGACAGAACTCTGAAAAACACCACCACTACGGTGGTCATCTATACAACATCTGTTATTGACCGACCGGAAAGGAAATCGGGGAGAAGGATAGATATCGAAAGATAGAGATTTAGATATCAAAAGCCTTGTTTCCAGACTTTATCGAAAACTTTCAATATGCTCTTCACAATAGCAAAAGATTCATCGAAATGCTGAAGAGCAGAGGACCAAGAAGAGTCAAAGAGAAGGGGAGGAAGATCATCATTAGAATACTCTTAATAACAGAAACCATACGGGCTATCGGAAATAGGATTAGAATATTTAAGATATTTACAAACTTTCCCTTAAGGATAGATTTGAAAACTTTGGAAAGTACTGATGTTAAAGAAATAGGACGATAGTTAGAGGATTTTGGGGATTTCCCTTTCTCGGAACAAGTTCATTGAACACACGCTTCCCAGCAAGAAGGAAAAGTTGAAAGTTAACAGATGGTGAAAGCTCAGAAGCGCAAGTTTTAAGAACAACATACGGTTATGCCATCAGGACTGTACGTCTTCTTAATATTATGTTCAGAGAGGGCAGAAATCATTTCTTTAGAAGAAATTGGACTATCCGGGATAAATAAGTTGGAGGAAGATGGAGATAGAGGAATATCTCCAGAGATGTCTAAAGTGAAATTAGAGGCAAAGATCTAAACGAAGAGTTCAAGTTTAGCAGCAATTAAGGCAACTGTGTTGCCGTCGAAAGAAATTAGAGGAAGAAAGAAGAAGAAGAAGAGGAGGAAGCAAATTAGAATGATGCAAAGAGCGTGAGGAAGAGGAATCGGAAAGATTATTGAATCTTATTGCATTTTGCTTAGGCTAGAGTTAGCACTTTTATGGGATGAAATAAAAAAAAGTATGAAATTTTTGTATTTGAAGACGGCAGTGATTCATGAGGGCAGCGTCCCTACGACAGATAGCAAGAGATAAAAAGCAGAGTTAAACCAAGGTTTGAGAGTTTTAGTTATGATTTCTGAACACTCAGAAGGAGCTCTCTCTTGACGAAGCAATGATAATCCCAAGTTAAATCAAAGAAGCATGACCGTAACCGAAAGCCCGACCAGTTTGCCACACCGTTGTGTCAAAAGTATTTCCCTTCGATAGGCGATGGTCTTTCTTGCGGAAGAATTGAAGAGATAGAACAAGAAACAGATTAGATGGTAATTGGAGGAGTCCAGAGAAGGACGAAAGAGTTTAATAGTATAAGAAGAAGGATTAGAAGGTAAAAAAAATATCAAGAATATTGGATCCATCTTCAAGGCGATCAATGATGCAGATTGGAAGATGTTCCTTCTGCTCAAGGTTATTCTGGAAGAAGAAGAAGAAGAGGATAACAAAATCACCGGCTGTATCTTGAGAACTAGAAACAAGAAATTAGCCGTGGTGAACATTGAAATCATCCAATATGATTATAATTTCGGAGAAACGAGTAGAAGAAGAGGAAGGAAGAGTATGCTCTATTTTGGAGTTCAAATATAATTTTTTTTAGAACACACATTAACATAAATGAATTTAACATAGTTAGTGCTTTAGATAATATATATATATATATATATATATAATATATATATTATATAATATAGTGTACATATATATATTTTTAAAACATATAATAATATATAAAAATAAAATATATATATATATATATATATATATATATATATATATTAAGAAACAGAGGTAGAGAAAATGAAAGAATGAAAAAGTGCCAATAATCACATTCTTCTAAAACAGATTATCATGACGTAGAAGTTCTATCACCAAGCCGAATCACATCCGAATCTACCCAAAATATATCCAGAATCGACAGTCCAACAATATATACCCCTTCCTCTAGTTCACCAGACGGAAAGAACCTTTCGAGAGAACAAAAACCGGAAGAAAAATCTTCTCCAAGAACCGTGGCGGAAAACTTGGACGACAAGTGGTAAACCGTTCGTGCAGAACAATAAAGAAAGACGTCGTCATCTCTCTTCAGCATCGTTCACTTTGGGCAGAGTTCAGTCGACATCAGACCGAGATGATTGTTACTAAAAATGGAAGGTAAGCGAGGGACCATACCGATCATTATTATTATTATTATTAGTATTATTATTAGTATTATTATTATTATTATTATTATTATTATTATTATTATCTTATTATTATTATCTACCTATCTCACACCAACATGCTATTATTATCCACTCTCATTATCGAGTTTAGATTTTTTACAATTTAATTTTGTTATAATTTTGTCTTATACGTGCAGTATTATTTATTATATTTGATTTATTAATTTATTATTATTATTATATATTATTATTAAATTGTAAATTAATTATTATTATTATTTATTATTATTTTATATATTATTATAATTCTATAATAATTATAATAACTACATTGTATTATACAATGTTATTTTTATTTATATATTCCAATTTATTTATATTATTTCTTATTAAAATGTATTTAATATTCTTATACCTAATTAGAAGATCAAAAGAAATTGCCTACATAAAACTCTAGAACTCTATTTTTATTTTCTTATTCGCATCCTTTGCACTATTTATTTATATTATTATTAATTCTTATAAATTAGTCTTCATATTATATTATTATATTGAATTATATTATATGATTATTTATTTATATTTTAATTTAATTATTATATTAGTTTTATTTTATAATATTAAATTTTCCTCAGTTCATTTTAAGTTTTTATTTTAATTTAGTTTATTTTTAGTTAAGTTTTCATATAATTAATATTAATATCATTGCTTGTTCATATTATATATATTTAATTTATTATTAATTCTTATTATATTTATTATATTTGATAATATTATGTATTATTAATTACTTCATTAATTATTTTCTTTGTGGATAACTTTATTTTCTTCATTTCTTGTACGTATTTCTTATGACTACATCTTTTTAATTTTTATTATACTTGTATATAATTTTATTATTATATTATTTATTATATATTTTAAGACTTATCATAAATATTAGTGTAATAGAATTACTTTTGATAATTACTGTTAATACATGTAGGTTCTTATTATTATTTTAGTATTAAGTATATTATTTAATATTTTCCATATAATGTACATGAGTTTTCCCAGTTTAAATAATAAAATAAATTACGCGGCCAAGGCCATTGATAAAACCTAGATCGACTCTACTACATATGAATTTATATTTATGGACGTATAGTTTTACCTTATAGTAATATAGTGACACGTGAGTAAGACGATATCACGATTAATGCTTATATTATATAATACTGTACGTTTTTGACTTTTACACCAATTAGTTGCTTTTTATAGTGACATAACCAGGTATTATAACAGGATTGAATTTTATATTTATCTCTATTACAATGATTAATTTATTTTTAATTCACATACTGCATTCCATTAGTGTAATAGTGTTGAATAATAATATAAAATATTTTGAAAAAAAAAAAATATTGAGTACGTGTGTGTAATTTACCTTGTGGATTTAATAGTAATGTGGTGTATGTGAGTTGTGTCGTTCTTTCTACCAATGCTTCGCTCAATTGAGCTCGTCTCTCTCTCGCTCAGATCTCGCTTCCTTCTCATCTCTCTCTCTCTCTCTCTTCTCTTACGATCTCAATCTGCAATCACTCTATCTTCTTCCCTGCACATGATAATTTTTTCTATGAAAAACTATCTTACAGGAAGGTCTTTTGATGATGCTGTAAATTTCAGTAAGGTTATTAATTATGTTGATAATCAAGCAACTTTTCATAATATTTATTACATTATTATCGTAATATAATTTAAAATATATTATCAAATTTCTGGTATATGATTTATTATTATTTGGTTATAATGAAAGAAAATAGTACCTGCATAATTTATTAAATAGATATATAATACAAATAGATATTAATAATAATAATAATGTAATACAAAAGAAATATGTGATTATATATATGTTAGTGAGTGTGATATATATATATATATTTGATAATTAATATACCCAATCTTAATATAAATAAATGTATTGGAATAATACTGATATAATAGGTATATAAGTTATGAATATAAGTATATAAGTTATATAGCAATTGAACTTACTTTGACATATATAATAGGTTAGGTATATAAATAATACATCTCTTTAGGATTATAT